>JAMPIV010014424.1:0-14146 GCA_024509875.1 Oreohelix idahoensis
TGTTTTTTGTGTTAAAATGGTAGCTATGGATCCGCAATATGCTCAAAAAAGGGTTCGGTCTGGTCAATGAAATTCTGCAAGGTCTGGTTGTTTCTTGGCGGGAGGTGAATTTTCCCAGTGTTCTAATTGGACCAAAGTGTCAGATATATTACATTTGCTTCCCCTCCCCCCGCAGTACTTTGCTACGATTTAGGTAGGGTCCAATCAGGAATTTGTGTCTTCCTATGTTTCGAAGACTTCCTACCATCGATTTCAACACCTGTGATGTCTTGGTAGGTTAAGTGATAGAACATGATTTCCCTACTAGGAAATGGCTGTGTGTTAATGCAGTAAGTGTCACCGGTCTGTCCAAATATGGGAAGTGAGATTTGCGAATACAATAGGACTGGGTCAGCGATTTGAAGTAAACTTCTTAGGGGTTTATCTCGGGTAATATCTTCGCATCTAGGCTTTCTAAATCCGGATGCTGTTGACTCATTCTTGTCTTCAGAGATGCATGGATGTAATATGTGGCAGTAGACAGAGTAATTATCTCACCGTCCTTGGTGCAAAACACCATGTGAACGGGTGATGTTTGATGCAAAAAAAAAACAAACAAACAAACAAAGTAACATATATTGGACAAGTACCAGTAGGAACATGTGTTATAGGTAAGAAGACACGATGGTGATAGATAGGACCACTCGATGAGGAAAACCTCGTGGGATCAATTGTTATTGTTATTTTTTTTAATCAGAATCGACATCCATGATTGGTGCTCCGTCTCCCTCAGCAAACGTTCGTCGAAGGGTATGAATGCTTGTTACTGGCGTGTATTTGTATTTTGTTGACTGGCCTGTCGGGCACCTTTACTAAAAAAAATGGGTAACTTGACGTATAATTTTGGTACGCGGATCAACTTGTAATGTGATACGTGGCCGTTAAACGCTGCATAATCTTTGGTACAATTTAGTTAAATTCGGGAATTACGTTGGTTAATGGGTCAAAACAGTGTGACTAAAACTGGCGATGAACAAATGATGGGACCCATTGTTGAAGGTAAGTTGACGATACAGTTTATTGACGAATAAGCACACTGGACATCATGGGTAGGTTAAGTGCATCAACATTTTTTATGCAAAGTACATCATCAAATAAGCACTGGCATTTATAACCGGCACACATGTCACCAGCTTGACTGAATCACCGGTCGTGTATGACTTCAAGTGTAAACGACTTGATTGGGTATATATCGTCTATCGAATTAGCCATGTTTATCTTCTTATGTAGATTGACTCGTATATGATATGGGAGTCTTCATTCGTTAGCTCGCATTAGAGGGAGCACTCGCAGGTTTGACCGGATTCTGGTCGTAGTGCTATAACGTGTACCAGTTAGTCGTCGTGTTGTAGTCGTCGATAGAGTGTTGTGGTGTTTTGTTATACTTGAATGTGGTACGAGCCTGGTGGTAGTGCTTCCGCTCGGGTGTATGGTGAGTGTGGTATGTGTGGGCTAGAGATGGGGTGGTGTGCTGTGTGGTAGTCGGATGACATTTCTTTTGATTTAGATTCTTGTGGTGGGATTGGCTGGGTTACTCGGGTAATACAACTTGTTGGGGTTCTACGGGTGCATATTTTGGGTGGCATTTCTTTTCGTGGAATTATGGTTTCACATAATTCTTGGCATGAAAGTATGAAGGATAAGGTTATGAACGAAACTTTCAGACTTTAACAAATGAATATTTGATGTTCATTTAAATTTTGATTTGGCATTTTTATATCTATGGGATGATTGGGGGGTTGGAGTAAATAGAGTACTATGTTGAAAATGATAATGGAAAAAGGTCTCTCGTTGTTTTGTGTGAAAAGAAAATCAACTCGTGAAGGTTGGGAAAGAAAGATAGTTATATTGTGGGTGTTTTGGTGAAAATTAGAGTGGGGTGGGTAGAATAAGTGAGGAGGAGTTTGTGTGTCTGGAGACTGGCTCTTGAGCGGAATGTATTTAGTATGATGTGGGTCTGTCGTGTTCATAAGCATATGGTGTTATTTCGATGGGGTATATATATCTGATATGACATGGCTAGCATACGATAATAGATGGTCGTTGTAGTGTCGCGAGGAACGGGGTATAGCAGTTTTAGTATTGAGATCGGAGACAGTTTATTTAGATATGATAGTATATGATTTTTTAGTGGTGATTTGAGATTGTAGAAGATTTGACGAGATTTCAACCAAAGACTGTGTGTTTATTGTATCGTTGGGCATTAAGGAAGTTGTTCCTTGAATAGAACTAGAAAAGAGTTATTGTGTCCATAAAATTGTAGTCTTCCCCCCCCACATTATGTTTTTTACCATGAAGAACTTAGCCTGCAAAGAAAGTCGTTAAGATTTGGTCGTAGGCTCATGAATTCTGCGGTAAGGATAGTCTTAGTCTATAGTATCGTAGGATACATTTAGTGAGAATTTGATTCGTTTTTATAAACCCAAACCCGTCTCCAGTCTTTATAATTTATGGATTAGGGTTTTTTTTAGTTTTAGTGATCGCCAATAAGCAGTGGATTAATGGAGATATGCCTAGGTCCGTAAGGATGGGACATGGTAGAGTTAGGAAGCCATGAAGGAACTTAGGGTCGATGCAGCGCTTCCTGTTTTTTATTGGATCTAGAAATGGACGATTTTTGCTTAGGATTTTGAGGGGGCTTAGGACAGGGAGGTTCAGTTTGAACCTTGAAGAAAGTTTTTGATTAGTTTAGGTGACGCACACCGTAGATTAGTTTAAGATGTTCGGATTGCTAAGTAGGTTCTTGGGCTAGATGGGTTTGCCAATGGCGAGGCCTGTCGATTTGATTAGGATAATGAGTACGAAATCCGCCTCCAAGGTGAGTAATCGAGATAGATAAGAACCACATTAGAGTTAAGTTAGGGTAGTTCGTTAGTCGTTAGAAGTATGTCGTGAACCTTTGTGCGCTCTGTAAACTTCCCATTCCCACAACCAAGTCGTTGGAAGTGTAGTGAAACGTAATGCTAACATCTTTCGATTGAATTGTTTTACTGAATTTAATCCCGTTTGCTGGCGTCGGTTTGAAAAGATGATTCAATTGACATGTCCGAGATGGACGTATTGTATTACTTAGTAGGAGTTTTGAGGGTGTATATTTTTTTGAATTTTTTCACGATTGTTAGTATGTTCAGTGTTTTTTTTTTTTTTTTTTCTTTTTTTTTTATTTTTTATATTGTTTTATAGGTTAGTACAAGTTCAAATGGTAAATGCACAAGGAGGGGAAGTTGACTAGGGGGAGGAGGAGCTGGATCTCTGTGGGATAAGAGGGTTGACTGGATGCAATCAGGGTTCTGATCTTCTTCCGTTTTTATGATGTGAGATAAAGACGTTTGTAAAAGAGTTGTATAGTAGGGTGTGGTTTGAACAGTGAATAGTATTTTGTAGGTGGGTAATAGTTAGGAATTATAGAGTGATTAGGTATCCCAAGACACTAACTTAGGTATGTGGTTTGGTGTTGGAAAGTATGGAATTGTTAGAAGATGATTGTTGCATGTCTTAGTGTTGATAGTTTGAGTTGAGTAACAAGTGAAGTAAAGTACTACGTAAACTGTTAATAGACGGCCTAAGAGTTAGTTGTAGGTTTGTTTGATGTGAGGAGCTTTTTTATTATTGCTGAATTTGCAGGTGATCAGGTGGGTTGAAGCGAAGTCATACCGTTCAGACATAGTGCAGCGGTGGTGAAGTGAAATACATCAAGACTGGACAAGGATAAGCTGCAGTGTGAACACGTGAAAAAAACTCGTGTCTCTATCTTGAGACTCACGATGAGTGGATTCAATGAGCATTGCAGACGACCGCGACGAAAAAGTATAGGAGCCACAACAGATGCTAGATTTTCAGCTTTGGGCCGTGAATGTTGTGATAGAACGTTCTGACTAGTGGCTCTTTTGTGTGATTTACACCTTCAAGACCTCAGGGAGAAGCTGTTATGTTAGCTTAGGTTGTTGGGGATGGTCGCTGATTCTTGAGCAGTAAATCATGGGTGTGGCATTAGTGGTTGTCGACTTATTTGAGACGGTGTTGAGACAAACATGAGCTGAAGTGCTAAGGGTGAATCCTCCCTGTAGTTGTTGACTTAAGCAACCGGGAGTACAGGCGAGTGTCTCAAAGTTTCCATACTCCACACCAGACTGTGTTAAGGTCCCACTCGCGTTTGCAGCTGACCAGCAGCGATCAATATCTGTAAATTCGGTCAAATATGTCTGGTCTTCTGATGAAGTAAAAAAATAGTCAGTAACAGTTGACTTAGTTGTGAAAGCTAGTCAGATCCTTTGTTTTTTGTGATTCACTCAGCCCCTAGGTGATCACCATGAAAGAAGACCACTCTTCCGCTACTCAGACTTCTGTCTCCCAGGGATGTCACATGATTCCCGTGATAACCCTCCTGTTGTGTCACATCCCACTTTCAGTCCCTCTAGGTAATCATACGAGATACCTACTCCCTAAGTAGGCACCACGCTTGTCATGATCACCAGCATGTAGATGTTTATCTTTGCAAGCAACCACCACGTAGAGCCTATGGAGTAATGCCCAACCCCAGTTCACCCAAACTGTCCTGTCTCTGTTAGGCTTTGATCTGACAGTTTGTCAGATATATATGTGATTGATCAAAACTTTCGGCGAGCAACGGAAGCTAAGGATGTGACAATGAAGGATTATGAAGCACCGGATTTCTAGGGAAGTCTTTGAGAGTGAAAAGACATATTGGAACAGACCTACTGAGATCGCAGCGTCATAGTCAAGAACACTCCTAGAAGCTATGAAGTGAAGTGCATTAGAAGATTTTAAGGTGACGTCAAACTTTAGGATGAGAAAGAGAGTGTCAAGCTTTGTGGTGATAGATGATGTCTAGTGATATTATTCAGGGTAGGATGTGAGTGGAACAGTGTTAAGATAGGGGGGGGTGGGGGATGGGAAGAGAAAGTTGAGAGAGATAGAGTGTAAGAAGTTGGGTTGTGTGTAATTTTTGTTTGATTTTGTGTTGCAGGTATGAAGAAGAATGAATATGAGTGTGTAGTTTAATGAAGTGCTAACATAGTATAAATTGTGCATTGTGAATGTAGATTTTTTTTTGGGGAGGATTTAGTGATTATTGGAGGATTTAAATTGAAATGGGGATAGTAGATAGAATGATGAAGGGTGGTTGTAGATTTGATTGTTGATAGAGGAAAGTGAGAAAGTTAAGAAATTGAGTATGCTGTTTATTGTTAGGATATGTAGGAAGAGTGAATGTAAACAAGGAAGAGAGATGAACGAAGTGAGGAGGATGTTGTAGAGTTGAAAAGTAGAAAGTAGAAGATAAGTAAAGGTGTTTGAAAAGAAAGGAAGTATAAACAACAAGCAGATAGAGGGACCTTGCTAGATGGAGTAATTCAGGGCAAATCGTGTAGATCGAAACCCTAAAGCAGGAGAATTTCCTAAAGACAACAGAAGGATATTGAGTGATATTTAAAAGAAGAAGAGTGAGTAAAATAAATTGAATAATGATCGGATATATTATGAATAATGAGTGATATATAGAATTGGCTGGTTCTCAGGAGCGTATGCAATTCACTACTCCATGATTAATTTGCGAGAACAAATGTATGAAGCATTCTCCATAAGTGTCTTTCAAATTTGTCGCAGTCGCGTCGTTGCTAGTAATCAGATTAAGTTTGTCAGAGTATCTTACGGTACTAGTGTGTGAGAAGAGTATCACGTAGCAGCTCGCTTTAGCCATCGATGCATTAGTTGCAGAAGTGTACTCAGACACCCAATAGGCAATGTATAGAACGATTTTCATAAGCTCAAAGCCCTAATTCTCGAGATATGGTTTGGAGCCACACCGATCTGTGCATAGATAATACCAATACTGACATTTATAATGATTAACGACAAGACCTACCAGAACCTGCAGACGAGGATAACAGATATTATTTAACTGAGACCTCATTTAATCCTACATGAGGCATCCAGAGAGATATCAAGCCTATGGAAGAAGTCCGTGCCTGAGACCTACCGCTACCTGCCATTAAGGTCTGATGCGCAAGAAATTTGGAAAGGACCCAGACTATCCAAGAGAGCAAATAGGAATTAATTTGTGTCATCGCTTAAGACTATAAAATCAGGTCTCCAAGCAGAGGTCTACTGACGCAAGCTAGAGGTTTGAAAGTGACTGACGAGATACTGATGTAGAATAATCTGTAACATGGAGTGCACTACAGTGGGATGAATGTTTCATATATTAGGAAAGTACCATGACTCAGGTTTTAGGGACACAGCAAGAGAAATTCGTGTACTGAGTAAGATGCTGATGAGAAAGTCTAACGTTCGGCTTTCGTATAGGGTATCAAATGTGTTTGGAAATTACGTTCATTGTATACTGCCTGAGGCTGTAGTCTGTTTAATCAAATGTTATCTCGTTTTATATGCATGTGTGAGTTGGAACTGTAGCCAAAAATCATTTGGAGAACCACCTGATGCCTATTGCTAGAAGCAAGTCTTAGACACACTCTGCATGATCATCCGTGCAGCGGAGGAAGGTAAAATTCGACAGATAAGGTTAGAAGGACTCTAGCAGAGATATGTCTTCCAACTGGGATAAGGAAATAGGAGATAAATTAAGGGGGAACCAGGAGTTTAGATAAGCAATGTGGTAAGGAATATAAGTTATAAACTAATATTAAGTACGGTATTGAATCCATTTTTACTAATAATTCATGTGAGATCTGTTTATTAGTAAAACTGATTAAATACCGTTTTATTAGCTTTAGTAACTTTATAAGGAAAAGACGATGTCATATATCGGTCATGGTCTACGAGGATGCAAAACACAAGAAAAAAATACCATTGCAGGACTATTTGGGTTCTTGTGGGTATAATGTGGAAAAAAGGAAGACCAAAGAAACAGTTCAGAAGTAACACTAATAAGAGAGGAAGAACGCTAGGGATTACAAATGTGCAAGAGATACGAGGAGTGCGTCAACAACGTACAGACCGATGGGAGCATTGGTTTCTGCCTTAGCATCGTTTTTGGTTTAAGAATTTTTTTATTTTTTTATTATTAGTTATTATATTATGTTATTGTACATCTGAGAGATCTCAAAAATAGTTGATTCAGGTAGAATATGTACGAAAGCATACGTTATGAGCCAGTTTTCTTGATTAATACTCATTATTACTATAGAGCTCATAGAACTTTTAGAGGGCATTCGTTGGATTACTCCAACTGTTGGCTTGACGGGCCAGAATCATTGTGAATAACCCCTTCGAAAAGACGAGGACCAGATAATAAGTTAGAACAAATTTGCTCAGGCCCTTTAAGCTCAGTGTTTGTTGCTTGACTCTGGGAAATTCCGTGAAGGCTCCTAAGGTAGAAAAAGATACGGACATTCATCATGATCCATATCTTTGCCAAGAGTAATCTTGCGCGAAGATAGTTACTCCTTGGTACGACCTACTTTTTAGATACGCTGAGTGGCGGTTGACCATTAGGGAAACACTTACCTTGCAAAGCATGGGAGCAATCCGTGACAGTTTGTTATACGCCGAATGCGAATCGCTCATCGATATCTCTGCCAGTTCTGAGCGTCTAATGCCAACTCATTAGTCTCAGCCGTTTGATAAGAAAGATTCATCGATTGCTATTTTCATTCTTCTTATATGCGATCATTCCATTTTCCTCAATCTATTCAACTATTCATTGTCACGTACCCTGCATGGACCGGGGACAGTAGATTTACACCAGTATCGGGAAATTTCGTAGCTTTATTTGAGGTTTTTCATTAGAGATATTCATCTATTTGGGGATCTGTCCGAGAGAAATGGATGAGAATCTGACTCAGATAACTGACCTTGTTAATGAATGTCTCAGACAACACCTTAAAGCCGCAGTAGTGTTACTATCCCTATTTTCATGTGGTTGTTGTTTCATGTACGCCGCTTTGCTAGCGACGATCATGCCCTTAACTCTAGGCAGAGAAGCTCATCTGATTTTGTATACGGGTACAGACCCAAAGTATAAGACACGGTATCTAATCGCCCCGGATTTATCATTTGCTCAATATGGTTACAAGGTGTCCTTGACTGGAATCCATGGTAAAGAGGCAGAGGGAGAAAGAAAAAATCATGGTAAAGAGACTCTGGGGATAGAGTGATAGGATGAGGAAAACATGGAAAGACGGTTTGAGAGAGGATGCTAGATAGGAAGACTTGGGATGAGTTTGTGTTGTAGTTCTATGCTCTTATGAGCTGAAGGCTGATGGGAGAGAAAGTAGAGATGCCACCCCCCCCCCTCCAAATAAAACCACACAAACAAAACGAACGATAACATAGTCAAACAAAGATTTTCAAAAGTTATTTTGTAAAGAAATTAAATGTACCGTTGTCTTATTGATTTAGAGTATAGAGTGATTTCCAATTATCATAATGAAATTCACAATTGGCTTTGTTTTTTTTTAATGATGGAATTTACAATACATAATAAAATAATGTAGCTTGTTTACTTCTCTGGGCTATAACTGTGTCATTGTGTTTAGCATTAAAAAAACCATTGGGTTTACATAATAATATATGAAAATTTTAAATAAAATGAGTAGAAAAATAAAGATATTAGATTTAAAGTTCCCTATTCAGCCTTTAAAAAGGGACATTTGAACCATTCCGTCATTATTCAGTCGCAGTTCGAGCTATTCTTTGCTTGCTTCTTGTAGATCATATTCGATGAAGGTGTCTCTTGTCCACAGTTTCAACAGTAATCAACAAAGCTTGAGGGCCCAATTGCTTGATACCTTGTCTCATGAGCAGCTAAATGTTGGTGAAATCGTTCACCATGCTCATCATGCCGCTCTCACAGTTTGATCGTATAACGAAATCCCAGATGAGAATCGAAAATGGAGAAGAGTTGTCTCAAGACGATGTTGCAGCCAAGGATCTTATATTTGAAGAGATTTTTACACTTTCATTGTAATTATTCAAGATCTGTTTGTTTCCAAGAAATTGTCCACATGACTTAAATTCTAGCCATGCTGGTTTTTTCTTGGCCATGCAACACGCAAAGAAAACTCGTTCTGAAGAAGTTTTGAATTGCGGGGGACAACAAATCTCGATCTCTTAATTAGCTTAGTCTAGCTGGAAATTTTTGATGAGGTATTTGAAAGCACTCATGTTTTCTCATTGCCTTGACAAAGTTTTTATTGAGGGACCAGTTAATTTGCCAAGGGTGGCAACATAAATCTTGTGGTTGTCGACAAACTGCAGGGTTTCTCAACGTTGATTACTGCAGGGCTGCCAATGACTGCACTGATTTTGGCCAATGTCTTTGAATGAAATGGTCACAGTTCGTGCCGGCTATTCCCACTACACGAGAAAAGCAACAGTACTTGGTTATTCCACTGTAGTCCAAGCAAAGAGCAGACCACTTTTAAGTCACCGCAAAGTGACCAGATGATGATGATTCGTAACTTTATACACTTCAAGCTGCTTAATGTTTTTCATAAGTTTCTTTTATATAACGAGCGTAACAACTGGTAATTGACGGTAACACATTAACCATTATTCCACAAAACTACGCTTAAAAGAAGACTCTCTTTGATGAATCAATGAAAATCCCCACACTTCCGGTATGTAAATTGAATTTGACGGCTGCCATTAAACCAGAAAATGTTTGTGGCAAATCGCAGAAAGGTCACCTTCTTTGAAAAAGACATGTAATACACGGCTTCTGGCGGTTCCTATACAACAGAAATTGTAACATCTTCTGCCAAGGAGATGTCCACTGATTGCAAAACTGGAACGCCAAAAGCGCCCGCTTGTTCTTCGGTAAATCCAGCTCTACTTACAAGATTCATTCATCACCCTTGGGTTATCTAATAAAGTGATGGTTTTAGTGGATGTAGTTTGCTCAAAATCTGGGTCGCTTGAGGTTGATGGTTCAGGACCACCAATGTCCTCTTCTTCATCAGTGGAAGCAGCTGAAAATGATTCTGGCACTTTGGAAACTGGTAGGTTCAATCCGCCATGGGGTACCGGAACGTATTGCAGAGGGGATTTTGGAATTCAGAGGTCCATTTTTCTTCATTTGATATGCTTTCCAATTGGATGGAACCAAACGCAAAAGAACAGTTTTTTGATAATGATCAGATGGCTCTCGACCAAATCATCTGGGGACTCTGGCAAAGGCATAGCATGCCCTTTTGCCTGTCAACCACACAGTTTAAGGTGTGCTGCACATGATATCGGCGCATATGTTGGCGCCCCAGCTCTTATCTTGATCTCCTATTTCTGCAACCAAAATACATAACTGCAACTGCAAACGCCTTTTAATCAGAGTTATAAGTTTTTTTTATCCACCTCACACAAAGAAATTAATTGATGTTACTGACATCATAGGCCATCTTCTAACTAGGATTGCATCATCAACTTCTACGATAACATTTTTATTGGTCATTAGAAAAAATTATAATGCAATCGCCCCACAACAGTTGCGTCATATATATATCTAAATTTACCGTAATTAAATAAACTAGTAGCATATATCTTGAAAACTAGAGCCAATCAACATTTTTTAATGTCATTTTCGTTTTCCAGCACACCAAAATTAGTTAAGAATCAGCTATTTTCATTTCTGGTACATTTTTGGTTGTTGACTAGTGTTATTCACTGATTTTTTTCCTTCCTTTATTAGATCAGGCATGGGTAAAGCACTTCGGTCTTATATCACGTCTCCTGACGTCATTGATCACATATGCAATGAATCTGAAACAAAACTGCTAGATCCGTTGTATTCTACCACATGATGTTACGATAAATGTTTATCACTGATGGATCAACAACTGTCAGCTAAACAGCTAAACGTGAAATGTTAGTTTTTCTGTTTTAAGATGTTTATTTTCTAAAGATCAATTAACAGTTTTCTTAAACCATGTTGAACTTTTCACATCATAACATATTCATCATCATCATCATCATCATCATCATCATCATCATCATCATCATCATCATCATCATCATCATCATCATCATCATCATCATCATCATCATCATCATCATCATCGTTTCCTTAGCTCCCCATACAGAGCCGTCGAGCCATCGCTACAGTTGGTCCTCTTACAGGAAGCCTACACCAAACATTAACATACTCTTGTAGCTGTGGTTTCTGTGGCAATTTGTTTGTCGTGATGACGTAGCCAGCCCCCTGCACAACCTCATGTTAGTTGCCTTGTACGACAAACGCTTGAGCGTGCAGTAGTCCTATTCTTTCTTTGTATCTTCATAGAACCTCTTCCCCCCCTCTCTCCCTCCTCCCCCCCCCCCCCAGGAACTACACGGGGGCAGCTTCATGTTAATACAGCCCCTTGTGGTTGAACAACAGAAATTGGCCACTGAATTTTACTGTTAATAACTTAACAGTTGCCTTCATCAAACGAGATCACATGCCCTAGGGGCAGACACGGGGCATCCTGATTCATGTTAATACAGCTAAACACGGGGGCTTGTGGCTGAACCAATCCAGAAACTTGGCCACTGAATTACTGTCCAATGCAGTTGCCTTCCATCAAACGAGATTTATTGAGATTAAGGACACTAGAAAATGGAGAAGTCCTCAATAGGAATACATGTCTGCCAAAGGATCCCTCCTAACAGGGATAACAACTAAAAAATGCATAAAAACAAAGAGGGGTAGAGGTGAGAGAGAGAGAGAGAGAGAGAGAGAGACGAGGGAGATGAGAGAGAGAGAGAGAGAGGGAGGGAGGGAGGGAGGGAGGGAAGTAGAGAGAAATATGAGAGAGAACAAAAATCCCTGAAGAATACAGCGTGTCTAATCGCCATTTGATGAGATCATGTGTTTTTTAATTGGCTAAGGAGTACTATATCATCCCACTGCTGGCCTTGAAAGTCCCAAATATTCCCATGTCTCTGACAGAAGTTAAATGCAATACTTGAGATCGAGAGGGATCGTGGACATATTTGTTTATCTTCAAAAGTTTTGGAGCGCCAAGCTAAGGATAAGTAAAATCCTCTTTTTCTTATGTCAAGGTCTTGGCTATCTGGTAGAGGAATACTCATCATAATCGTAACCCTACCTCCTCTCTCTACACCCCTCTCCCCACTCCCGCCCCTCCCTAACTAACCGTACCACCACCCCTGCCTTCATAACCTCCCTCACCCTCCTCTCATCCGTTTACTCCCAGCTCATCCTCCACCCTCCTCTCAACTCTATCGACTAACCCTCCTTACTCCCTCCACTCCCCCACCCTCACATCTCACTCATCTCGTCAACCTCATCTCTACTCCTCCTCTCCTCATCCACCGCGCCCCTCCTCTTCTTACCCTCCTCACCCTAATCTTCCTACGCCCACCCCCCCCTCCCATCCCATTCCCCATCCCAGCACTCCACCCTCCATCTCGCTCCCCACCTCTCCTACCTCACACCCTGTCCTCTCCTACCACAAACCTCTCTCCTCCTCCCCCCCAACACCTTCGTCTCTCTCATCTGTCCTGTCCCATAAGCTCCCTCTCGTCCTCACCAATCTCTTCCAGGGAGAAAACTGATCACTCCAGTCTCACGCACTTTATCTGAGTTACTCCTCTATAAAGGGACCCTCACTCTGGCTGATAAAGAATCAATACCATCACTCTGGGGCTCATCCTGAAGATGAAATACCTGAAAGCTGATACCAATCCCTCTCCCCTCTCCCTCCCATCAATACCCTCTCAATCCCTGCCTCTCTCCTCCCTCCTCTCACCTCTGTCCATCAATTACTGTGTCTCTCTCTCCTCCTCCTCTATTTCCTTATTCCTCCCCTCCTCTCCCCTCTAAGACCACTCTGTCTCAGTCGAGTCGTCTCGACTAATCGGTCTTCGAAACTACCAGTCACTACAGCTCGTGTGGACCCTCCTCAGTCTCCTCTATCGCTCCTCTCCAACCGAATCCTCTTAGACCTCCCTCCAATCGTACTTCCCCTCGATTCCACGAATCCCTCCCCCTGACTCATCCATGCTTCGTTTCGTCTCCTCTCTCTCTCTCCTACTCTCAATCCTCTCTCCACTCTCCTCTCCCCCCCCCTCTTCCCACCCCTCTCTCCCCTCCCCCTCCCTCCTACTCTCTCTCTCACAACTTCCTCGTCTCCTCTAGCCCTCCTCTCTCTCTCTCTCTTCTCTGTTTTCAACATATTTTATTTCATGTTTATCATTAGATCTGTTGAAGTGAGAAATGCTATTATTTTTAACCTTTACACAACGTTTGATTTTTGTATTGATGGGTAAAATGTATGTGAAGAATAAAGAAATCAGTATAAAGACGAGAGAAAGAAGGCAGAATGTCAGGACGGGCCTGGTGCCCAGTTCTCAACCCTTTGGAAAATAAAGTTGGTTCGTTCGTTCTCCCCACCCACTCTCTCTCTCTCAGCTCGTCGACTCTCTCTCTCCTCTCTCTCTTCTTTTAGAGAAACCAACACTTCGATCTACGATGTTACCTCACTAATCGGAAAACATTATTGAACATAAAACTCCTATGTATAGTCGTTGACACAGCATCTTCTAAATTGGAACTCATATGCAAATGCACTGACCAAGCACACCGGGCACATAAAGTTTACCAGTTTTAGCTAAAATCAAACCATTCCAGAAAAAGACGCACGAAATTGTTCTTTATATCCACAAACCAAGCAAACCTTGCCTATTGCCCACAATCGGAATGGTATTGCTTCAATGTCCAACACAAAGAGACATACAATGAGACTCCGTTCAACTACAAAAGCGGCAGTGCGTCTAGTCCCTCTGACAACTGCCTAACTCAATGTGAAGATCTAATATAAAATCTCCAAATACTGCCCTTAAGAGAGCCACTTCTGTTCAACAAAGCTACATTTCTCACTAAATCCTGTCACATAATGCTCCAGCATATCTGTGGCCAATTTCAAATACAAAACGAAAGACCATTCAACGCTAAGTACACTTGCACGTAACCCAAACAAGCTTGACCTTATTCAAAAAAGCTTAGGCGTACTCTGCGCCTCATCTTTGGACTTGTCTTCCACATAACCTAAGAAACAACCTCAGTCTTATTCATACAATCGTAACTTACGAACACTTTATGAGTTCTATTTACATGGCCCCGATCTCGAGT
>JAMPIV010014425.1:0-14141 GCA_024509875.1 Oreohelix idahoensis
TGGTGAATTTAAACACCGGGATTCAAACGTAATGATGATTAGCAATAGGCAATAGATAACAGTTACAGGTAAAAGATATCGAAAATCATTACAGGGAAATGATATTCGAAAAAAAATAATTACAGGGGAAATGATAATCGAGGTAGACCTAGGTTTAACAAAAAAAGACCTTACCAACAGGCAAACTCTGCGCAACAAGAGTTTGATGGAGCCTGTAGTACAGTAAATGATAGTGGTAACTCTAGGGCTATCACTGGTTGTGCTTTCGATTTTGGGAGAGCAACTGAATGCCCCCAATGCTTATCATTGTTTGACTCATCAACTGTATCTACGCTAAGTTGTGGTCACCCTCTTCCTGCTCTACCTGCTACAGTTGCGCATGATGGGAGAGGATCTCTCATCTTACATAAAGGTCTAATAAATGATAGGCTAGTCTCAGTACTTTTCGATTCGGCGATGTACTTGTGTTACATTTGGTGGTACTATGGAAAGCTATCCTACGGCTATTATTAGGATTGACACTCCTTTCTTCACAGGAGATGTCCATGCATGTCTTCTTCCTAATCCTATTGCGGATCTTATAATCGGTCGTATTCATGGGGTTAAGGAATGCACCCCGCAACAAATTTCTAGTTGGGAAGAAAAAACATTCAAACGGTCAATGCAGTGGTGACAAGAGCTCAAGCTCTTAATCCCCCAACTTCATCTGATAATAGTAATGAAGTTGATAGCCAAGACGAGCACTTGGTGATTTCCCATGACTCGTTTGTTAAACGTCAAGAAGAGGATCCTTCTTTGAAGAAATACTTCCTTCTTGCAAAGAAAGGGGATCCCAATCAAAATACGAATCACAAATCGTATATTACTATGAAGAATGGTATATTGGTACGAATGGTACAACACTCGGACAAGTCTATGCACTCGCAAATTCTTGTGCCTAAGTGTATGAGAGCCTTAATTCTTCCGCATGCACACGATTCTCAGTGTGCTGGACACATGGGTTTTTCCAGAACTAAAACAAGAGTCCTTGCGTCCTTCTTTTGGCCATTCGTGAATAAAGACATCCGAATTTATTGCCGATCTTGCAAAATTTGTCAAGAGGTCAAGTCTAGGGGGTCCGAGACATGCTGCTCCTATTCAGGCTGCAGATATTCCGATTCGGCCGTTTCAGAAAATGGCTATAGACATCATTGGTCCGTTCAAAATTAAGTCAGCCAGAGGACACCAATTTATCCTCACTTGCGTGGACATGTGCACGCGTTGGCCAGAGGCTATTCCTCTGAAGAGCATATCAACTGTCGATATCGCTGATGCTCTTTGGCTCGTATTTTCTCGTCTGGGATTCCCCGGAGAAATACTGTCGGATCACGCACTCAGTTAATTTCGGACGTTATGTCTCAGGTAATGGCTACGCTAGACATTAAAAGGTCTCTCAGTAAGTATTTTATCATCCAATGTCCAATGGATTGGTAGAACGTCTTAACAGGACACTAAAGAACTTACTTGGCAAGATAACGGAGGATCATCCTGAAGATTGGGACAGGGTTTTACCTGCAGTCCTCTTTGCCTATAGAGAGGTTCCCAACGAGCATACAGGGTTTTCTCCTTTCGAACTTGTCTTTGGCGCGCAACCGCGCGGGCCAATGTCCTTGTTACACGATTTGATAACTTCCGATAATATTGACGATGATACACAATCGTCATATGAATATGTTAGCTCTTAGAGAAAAGATTATCGAATCGTGCAGGTTAGCAACTTCATCTTCCGAATTTGCGAAAGAAAAAGCTAGGCGATTTGCTAATAAGAAAAGACGCCTACGTCAACTTTGTCCTGGAGACAAAGCATATGTCTTACTGCCCTCAAGAGAGAATAGACTTCTCATTTCTTGGAAGGGTCCATACACTATAGTCTCGAAAATTTCTGATGTCGACTATATTGTCGATGTGGATGGAAGGCATAAAACCTTCCATATAAATATGCTAACAGAGTTTATTGAACGTCCAGACTATTTACAGCCTATTTTCCAGGCGACGGACGACTCTCCAGTTCAACATGGTCACATCTCATCCCTGTCCGTTATACAGGATGAGGAAACTACTATTTTTTCTGACGTGAACTTACCTCTTCCTGCGATTCCACTTACTTCAACGGAATCGTGGAGAGACGTTACAGTCTCTTCCAACTTGTCTTTTGAGGAACAGCGTCAAGTATCCTCTACGTTACAATCATATCAGGATGTCCTTACCGACATTCCTGGACACACAGATGTCATAGAACATGACATCATACTTACTGATCGTAATCCGATCAGAGTAAGACCATACCCAATACCTATTCATTTTCAAGCACAAGTCGAGAAAGAATTGGATGAAATGATTCAACTACAAATAATTGAACCATCCACTTCAGCTTATTCTTCGTCGATAGTTATTGTTCGAAAGAAAGACAATAACATACGTCTTTGCGTTGATTATCGCAAATTAAATCAAGTTACGAAGTTCGATGCTGAACCTATGCCGTTATTAGATGATCTACTTATTAGACTTTCTAAAGCTAAATTCTTTACTAAACTAGACTTGTCGAAAGGTTATTGGCAAGTCCCACTGACGGAACACGCCAAACCTCTCACTGCTTTTTCGACACCTAGGGGTCTGTTTCAATGGAATTTTATGCCTTTCGGGCTTATGAACGCCCCAGCGACTTTCGTGCGCATGATGCGACGAATTCTATCAGATCGTGCAGATGTCATTGCATATTTAGACGACATCTGTCTTTTCAGCGATACTTGGGAAGAACACTATGTGGGTCTAAAGGAATTGCTATCTACTCTACGTGAGCATAGTTTGACTGCTAAACCCTCTAAAGCTTTTGTTGGGTTTAGTGAAATTTCCTTCCTAGGTCATCGAGTTGGTCATGGTCTGTTGAAGACAGAGGACCAAAACATTTCAAAGATATTAAATATCTCGGTTCCGAAGACAAAAAAGCAAGTGCGTAGTCTCTTGGGATTGATACAATTCTATGGAAGATTCATTGAGAATCTGTCCTCCATTATGGCACCACTTTCAACGTTATTGAAAAAAGGTTCTCCTAATATGGTGCGTTGGTCCCAAGAATGCCAATCTTCATTGGATCAGGTTAAGAATTTGTTCTCATCTCATCCTATCTTAAGACTACCGACGATTGATAAGACTTTTGTCCTTCGTAGTGATGCCTCTTCCACTGGCATTGGAGCGGCACTAATGCAGGAATATTCAGGAACTCTGCATCCTGTAATGTATATTTCTAGGAAGCTGAATGCGGCAGAAAGGAATTACTCGGTTTTTGGACCGTGAATTGTTGGCTATGGTTTGGTCCATTCTTAAGCTACAAAGGTTCCTTCTGGGCGCGCATTTCTTTATGGAAACCGACCAAAAAGCTCTTACGGCTATGCAAAGTAAGGATTTGAAGAGCTCGAGATCTACTCGTTATGCTATTGCTCTTCAGCCTTTCCATTTCACGGTGCGAGCTATCCGTGGTTCGGATAATGTGATGGCGGACATATTGTCTAGATGCCCACATGATTCCAGTTAAATCTTGTGTCCTAGTTTTTCCTGATATATTTTCAGACTTAGGTCTGTCCTTAATATCATAATATTTTGTAATACAAATGTATTTGGATGATGTTTAGATAATTTAACAAATTTCATTTTGTCCATCCATCAGTGATATGTTGCTAAAATAGCATTGACATTTGTATATTGCTATGATTATATTATTTAGTAATGTTTGATATATGATTGGTATTGCCAGCAACTTAGGTTTCTTGAATGGTATCCCTTAGTTTGTTTGGCTTAAAGGAAATATTTTTTCTCCTATGTTGGGAGATGATTTGTACCCTCTTCTATTGTACCTGATATTAGGTTCATTGTTTGCATGAGCACAGAAGTGATACTGGTGCTATCTTGCTCATGAACATATTAAAAAAAAAAAAAAAATTGCATTTTTTTTTTTACAGGGGGGTGGTAGTAATGTTGCTGTCATTTTCGACGGAGTCATCTGTCAAGTTATTTGCTTATGTTTGTATCATAAGTATAATTGTGTCTTTACCTGCGATGTCAGGTTGATTAGGGGTTGTCTTCCCTTGTTTATTCATTCATTGTGTTTGACCTTTAGGGTCAGAGGTTGTCAGTTCGGCGTAGGCCTATGGGAAGGTTTTTTAAGCGGGAGTGAGATATACTTCCGGGAAGCCGGGAGGTCCTGTTTTTCTGAAGGGACCAAGAGTCCATTGTTTTTCGGGGAGAATCTTCGAAGTAACTGCTATGGCAGTTTTCCCCAGTGAATCTCTGTGCGTCGGGATGACGACAGAATTCCTTGTGTAGTTCTGAGGATTCATTTACCAGGTAATACCGACCTTTATGCATTATTACGCTTTTCGGTGGCAGAACATGTAAAGGATTACCTAGGGTGAACAGCAGTTCACGGATCCGCCATTTCAGAACTTATATATTTGTGCTCGAGGTAGCCATCCAAGACTGTTAGTCTTATATTGTCCAGAAATCCAGTGACGAAGATATATTGTGGGAGCCGCAGATTGGCGGAACTTCTATCTACAATAAGTATTACTGCAGGGTTGATGATAACCTATTTAACAGAAGTACACGGCCGACGTTAGGACGAGGCCTGTGCTTCCGGCTATTATACTACAGCCTGATATGTGCAATTGGCAGGGAGTGCCAAGTTGCACCTGTGTGTCAAGGTAACTAAGGCATCTGACGCGTTTAGTCAGAGACGCCAAGGGCGACGCTACGAACTGTCATTATTGAAGAACTTTGCTATTGACCATGCACGTCTATTCTGATGTTTACCTTTTTGAATGCCAAATGTATACCTATCGATGTACAAAAAATACCTTTTCGTAGTCCACAAATCCGATGTATAGTGGTGATTTTTTTTTCCTTTCCAGACTTTGTTCAACTATTAATCTCATAGTGGCTATCGGGTCTGTACTTGATCTGTTTTGTCGAAAACCTGCTTGTTCATCTCTCAGTTTTCTTGTCTATGGACCGCTTTTAATCTCTCAAGGATAATCCTGTTTAAATACTTTTTCCCTGGACACTGATAGTAACTGTTCTTCTTCTTTTCCGTCCTTAGCCACCGACCGTCAAAGCAGTCAGTGGCCATTACGCCTAGTGGCGTCTTAGGGCAACAGCAGATAGGTTTTCTTTGCCATTGTTTCCCATCACGCCTAATGGCGTCTTTAGGGCAACGACAAATCAATCCGTTTGTTGTTGTTTCCGTAATTAAAGTGACTGGCAAACGGGTGATCAGCCCGTTGGGTGATAGTAACATTATTCCTCTATAATTTGTGCACTCTTGTAAATTTCCCTTCTTAGGCAACTTAACGAGATATCCTTCCCTCCACTCTGCTGGTATATCTGCCTTTTCCCATACTATACCAAGTAATTTATATAACATCTCTGTAGCCGTGTCGATATCTGCTTGGTGGCCTCTGCTGGAATGCCATCAGGTCCAGACGCATTTCATCTCTTAGAAGCTTAGTGGCTTTCTTTATATTCTTCCTTCGTTGGTCTTTTCACCGTTAATTTGTGAGCCCTCTTCCTGCTGCTGGCTGATGTCTGGGGGGTTTTGTGGAGCTGGTCTAGTGGACCGCAGAATAGTGGTCCACAAACTTTGTCAATGATTCAAAAGTGGTGTGATCCAAGGATCCTATCTCATGGTAACATCACCGGCAATGAAGAGGCTGACAGAATGGCAAAAGAAGGGTTCACATCTACCTCAGCCTGATGCAAGCATAACTTTTCGAGGAGGCAAAGTGTATTATCAGATACAGAAACATAATGGAATGTAGAACATCCAGGTCACACAGAAATGATGCTTTACTACCAGCTCAACAGAAGAGAACAGGTGGTAGATCTTCAGACTCCGCACTGGCCACAACAGATTGAGATACCATCTATTCAAACATCTAAAGATAGGAACTACCGATCAGTGTAACTGTAGCACTGATAAAATGACTGCTGAACATCTGCTTCAAAGTTGCCCCTTATATGTGGTACAGGAAAAGTGCATATGGCTGACACCAGCTCCTTTCATGGAAAAAGCTTTACGGGGATTCAAATAGCCTCAAACTGACTACTGCTTTTCTTTGAAAAACATTCAAGTAGATGTCTCGAGAGCGAACGAAGAAGAAGAAGAAGATGTTGAACGGGATAAATTTCCTCATAATTAGCAAACAAAATTCTCCGTGTGTTGTTGGTCCCTCCTCTACCTTTCCCATCCTGGGGATTCCTGAACAAGGATTGCCTTGTGTAATGCTATCAACAGAGTTTCCTCAATGCTATCAACAGATTCCTCAATGCTATCAACAGATTTCCTCTATGCTATCAACAGATTTCCTCAAGTGCTATCAACAGATTCCTCAAATGCTATCAACAGATTTTCTCAATGCTAATCAACAGATTCCTGAATCCTATCAACAGATTTCCTCAATGCTATCAACAGATTCCTTCCTCAATGCTCTCAAACAGATTTCCTCAATGCTGTCAACAGATTTCTTCAATGCTATCAACAGATTTCCTCAATGCTATCAACAGATTCCTCAATGCTATCAACAGATTTCCTCATGCTATCAACAGATTTCCTCAATGCTATCAACAGATCTCCTCAATGCTGTCAACAGAATTTCCTCAATGCTTATCATACAGATTTCCTCATTGTGAGTCTAATTCATTGCCACGCGTCGTCCTTCTCATCTGTTGTTCCACTAGTATTTGTCTGGGTCCTATGTCATCAATTACAAATTATTAAACTGGGACAAAAAAGTGAAGTATATTACACTGAACACATCTTTCTTAAAATATCAACACAGCCACTTATGTTTTATTTTTCACATTGCGGTAATGTGTGGAACTGTTTCACCTATGTATTTTTTTATGTTGATTTTAATATTGAAAATATTCTTGAGGCGAGATGGATACATAGTCTAACCACAGGAATGGGCAGCCAATGAATGGAGTAGCTGTTTTGAGGTCTGAAGAAATAACGCCAGGGTAAGTGCCCCCGTTTCTGGAAAGCGGTCCGAATACGTGACCCAAAATTTAATAAGATCACAGCCCTACTCCTACTATACTCTGGAATACCACCTGTCAGTGCACAGTTTTGAGCAGAAGGCAGGTTTGTCCAGGCGACAGATCCTATGAAAACATGGAAAGGCATGCCGGATTAAACCTGATTAGTATAATATTTACACACATAATGGTATGTATTAGGATCGTGAGAACCCTGACTGACATGCCATTCTTAGCTGGCCATGCTTTTGCTAGGACAGGCAAAGAAAGAATAGGATAACCATTTTAAAAACAAATTATTTATATATAACCCTACTTCTGCTCAGAATTTTCCATGTCTAGGAGGTTAAAAACTATCCCACACAAAGCCTGCAAAAGTGGAGCAATGGCCCTGAACACTGTTAGCAGGGTCCAAACCTGATAAATGGTAAGAAGGTATATTAACGGGACAAAAAGAAGCTGAAAGTGCACCTGAGTGATGTCTGCATATTAATGTTCTTGTGAACCCTGTGGTTCAAATACAGGACATAATAAAAAATGGGGAGTTGCGGTACCAGCATACAACAAGTGATAATAATCTGGGAAGGCAACAGTTGTCAATCTCTGCTCAGATATTGCCAGTGTAACTGACAGAGCAAATGCAGGATTGGTATTACTCTGGAAGCTTTTTAAAACAAAAAAAAAATCAGGAATAGTATTAGTCCCCACAGAACAATCTCTTCAAAAACAAATTGCCATAACCCAGTTTTCTAGTGTAGTGAACCTTCATCACTCATCTTCAGTTACTATGGCTAGCCCTGGCGTAGGTGATTCCATGTTACTCTCCAGCAACTTTCCTGTCTGTTTATAAATTCAGTTGTATGATTTTCTTTCAATGGCCACATGTTAAACTGTCCAGCATCAAGAATACCTGGCTTGTCATTCTGTTTTCAGGTTTCATTATTTGCGTTACACAAATATATTCCAACCAGCATAATTCCTCTCCATCTTAACATGGACAAAGACAGTACAATGACAGTTAGTATGTATGTAACATTTAAATATAAAACACTATTGAAAGTTGAATAAGTCTACAGGTTTAGTCTTTGTTTATGGTCACATATTTATAATTATTTTTTGGAATGTTGACATAGCTTGTTATGGTAACATTGTAAACCACCATTATGTCATTTTATTTTGTTGATGTAGTAAACCTTCTGTTAGTGTAATGTCTTCAGTGAAACAGAGATTTACAATAAACGGGATTCTTGTTAGCTGTAAGTGCTGATGTGACCACAAGAAAACAAGATCAACGCAGAACACAGTTCTGTCTTGTTGATATAAGAGATGCTCATGTCAGTTAGAACCAGAACAAGTGCCAGAGTGAAACAATTAGAATGACAAGAGAATCAGACAATCCATGAGGAACAATACAGAAGACAAGAACCAGGACATGAAGTGCCAGTGGACGAGAGATGGACAAGAACCAGACAAGTGCCCAGTGGGTAAAGACTTTGATGGACAATGGATACCAGACACGTGCCATGAAACATAGAAATAGATGACAATGGGATGACAAGAATAACCACTGTGGAACAAAGAGATGGCAAGAACCAAACAAGTGCCATTGGTCCAAGAGATGACAAGAACCAAGACAAGTTGCCAGTGAGAACAAGAACCAGACAAGTGTACCAGTGGAACAAGAGATGACAAGTGCCAGTGTCAGTGAACAAGAGATGACAAGAAACCAGACAAGTGCCAGTGGAAAAAAAACAAGAGAATTGACAAGAACCAAGACCAAGTGCCAGTGGAAACAAGAGATGACAAGAATCAAGACAAGTGCCATTGGAAAAACAAGAACCAGACAATGCCAGTAGAACAAGAATACTAATGCCAGTGGAACTAGATAGATGACATGTACCAGACAAGTGCAGTGGAACAAGAGATGACAAAACCAGGACCAGTGCCAGTGTAACAGAGATGACAAGAACCAGACAAGTGCCATGAAACTTGTAGATGACAAGAACCAGAACCAGTGCCAGTGGAACAAGAGATGACAAGAACCAGACAAGTGCCAGTGGAACAAGAGCTACAAGAATAGAACAAGTGCAGGGAACAATGAGATTACAAGAACCAGAACAAGTGCCAAGTGGAACAAGAGATTCAGAACCCGACAAGTCCAGTTGTGACATTAGAATGACAAGAACCAGTTGATCCGTGATGCCATATATGATGGATGGTTAATCCGCA
The DNA here is from genome assembly GCA_024509875.1 of Oreohelix idahoensis. Classification (NCBI taxonomy): domain Eukaryota; kingdom Metazoa; phylum Mollusca; class Gastropoda; order Stylommatophora; family Oreohelicidae; genus Oreohelix; species Oreohelix idahoensis. The sequence continues at coordinate 9,298 of JAMPIV010014425.1, forward strand.
TGTCCTGGTTTGTGTTATTGTGCAGATGTGTTCAGTCAAAACAATGTTCATACAAAAATAACAGGGCAATCCACATAGGACGTCAGTAAACTCACGACGTATAAAGTCAATGAGTCTTGAAACAGCCGTTGACGTTTTTCTTCATTAGTTATTGTGGACGCCACAGTGACAAAATGGTTACGCAAATGTGTAGGCACATCAAACAGTCATTATCACAGCAACATTCAATACAGCAATAGACGGTAGACAGCATTACAATGATGAGTCAGATGCATGTTATATTTCATAGTGCTGTAAATGTAGTCAGGTGGAAATCTCCATCCTTTTCTATAACAGCCAGGAGATAACCAGATGTATGAGATCAGTTCACTCTCCTTAGTCTGACTTCAGCAAGACAGACACGTCTGCCGAAGTATAAATAATGTCCTCAAAAATATCCTCTAGATAATAAAGGTTTTTCCAAACCTAGTTCATTTAACAAAGTAGCAAGTAATGGTCCTTGGTACCTGCATCAACCGATGCAGTACAATACAGCGACATGTGAGCTAGGAAAACATCTCGTGACGACGACTTTCGAAGACAGGCTATGAACCAGAAATCGTTCACGACCAAAAATCGATAGAGTTAATGAAAATGTTAATTTACCTTGCCTTCCGGAAATACACAGAAATATGCCTCCCGGCATGTGCAAATACACTAGAGGTATTATCTCGAATAAACGAAATATCCATAAGAGGACTCTCACATTCCTGACAGAACAAAAAAATAGCGGAGATCCCCTCTTCAACGAGGCATCTCTTTCGCCATTCCAAATCGCTCACTCCACTAGTGGTGGGCGGAAACCGATCGACCAAGAAACAAGACAAGTCATGCGCAGTCCAGCGCAAAAATGACCACAGCTCAAACTTAACTGCATTCGATACCAACGCGAGAAGACAAATGCTTACCGAGAAAAGTGACTATAAATTTCAAGCAGTTGTTGCCCTTGCGTTATAAAATAGATATTGAATAAAACGATGTTGCGAGAATTTATCACGCAACATATCACCACCTCCTCCCGATAAAAAAAAAATGTGGAACATATTTTTTTTTTCAATATCAAAGAGCATGCGATAAGCGGCTCAAAACGCACGAATTATGCGCTGATAATTAACTAAATTGCCAAACAATAGGCTAATTATAGAGTGTCTGGTGAGGATATACCTCAACAGAAAAATAAATATGTCTCAAAAAATATTCACATCGGGGAGGTGTCACCAACACACATCACGTTAGCATGTAAACACAATATACGTATGCAAGTTACTATAATCATCATTAAACAGCATACTCTAATATTGTCTTTAAAAATGGATGTACAAATCTGATAGGAAAACTTAAATAGTACATTCTTTGACATGTAATGACATAAGTACATAGTAAAGTTAAACTACATGACGATCCAGGACATATGCTCTGGTATTCCGAGGGTAAGTACACATCTAGAACTCGTCATGCTTGATACTAGTAAGGTAAGTCCTCAGCTCAACAATGACATTCTGAGAAAGTACAAGCAATATAATGCTAATTAATAACTAATATGCTTCATAAGGTACAATACATTATTAATAATTGTGGCTGTTTAGTAAACTAACGGCCCTTATATTAACTACACAGTCCTCCTCTATCATCTTAAAAAACGAACAGAAGAAGATGACAACAAAGCACGATAGTGTGTACATATAAAGTAAGTACAGATGTGCTAATCTATTGTAGAAATATAGGTGTGTTATGACTCTGTAATAAATAGAAATATAGGACAGAAGTATTAGTTGGAGTCATGTGGGCATCTAGACAAAATGTCAGCCATCACATTATCCGCACCACGGATAGCTCGTACCGTGAAGTGAAAAGGTTGAAGAGCTATAGCATATCGAGTGGATCTCGAACTCTTCAAATTCTTAGTCTGAATAGCTGTAAGAGCTTTCTGATCAGTCTCTAGAATGAAATGTGCGCCCAGGAGGAATCTTTGTAGCTTTAGAATTGACCAAACCATCGCTAACAACTCACGGTCTAAAACCGAGTAGTTCCTCTCTGCCGCATTTAGTTTTCTAGAAATGTACATAACAGGATGCAGGTATTTGCATATTCTTGCATCAGTGCTGCTCCAATCCCAGTGGATGAAGCATCACTCCGAAGAACAAAAGTCCTATCAAGAGTAGGTAATCTTAAGATGGGAGGAGAAGAAAATATATTCTTGATTTGGTCTAGTGAAGATTGGCATTCTTCAGACCAACGGACCAGATTAGGCGACCTTTCTTCAACAATGTTGAGAGAGGTGCCATGATCGAAGATAAATTTGGAATAAATCTCCCATAAAATTGAATTAAACCTAAGAGACTCCTAACTTGTTTCTTCGTTTTAGGAACAGAGATGTTCAGTATTTTGGAAGTATTGTGGTCTTCTGTCTTCAAGAGACCATGACCAACACGATGACCCAGGAAAGAGATTTCACCAAAACCAACAAAAGCTTTAGAAGGTTTTGCTGTCAAATTATTCTCACGTAGAGTGGACAGTAAGTCATATAACCCTAAATAGTGATCTTCCCAGGTATCACTGAAGAGACAGATGTCATCTAAGTATGCGATGACATCCGAACGATGTGACAGAATTCGACGCATCATGCGAACGAAAGTGGCAGGGGCGTTCATGAGACCAAAAGGCATAACATTCCATTGAAATAGACCCCTAGGTGTAGAAAAAGCAGTAAGAGGTTTGGCATGCTCTGCTAAAGGCACTTGCCAATAACCTTTAGACAAGTCAAGTTTAGTGAAGAATCTAGAATTAGAAAGTCTAATCAGTAGATCTTCTAACAAAGGCATCGGTTCAGCGTCGAACTTTGTGACCTGATTCAATTTTGCGATAATCAACGCAAATTCGTATGTTCTTATCCTTCTTCCGGACAATAACCATGGAAGAAGAATATGGTGAAGTCGATGTTTCAATTATATTTAATTGAATCATTTCATCCAATTCCTTTTCCACTTGCGACTGAAAGTGTATAGGAATAGGATACGGCCTAACCCTAATTGGATTATTGTCGGTAAGAATTATGTCATGTTCTATGACATCTGTGTGTCCAGGAATGTCAGTGAGAACATCCTGAAATGTTTGTAACATCGACAAGTCTCGTCGATGTTCGTCACCAGAAAGATTAGGAGAAACAGAAACGTTTTTCCAAGATTCCGTGGAATGTAATGGAACCACTGGAAGGGGAAGGTTGACATCAGAGAAGGTAGCTTCCTCATCCTGAATGACAGACAGGGATGAATAATGACCGTGAGGTGCAGGAGCATCATCCGTTGCCTGGAAAATAGGCAGCAAATAGTCCGGACGTTCGTGAAATTCCGAAAGCATGTTTATGTGGAAAGTTTTATGCTTTCCATCAATATCGACCACATAGTCAACATCGGAAATCCGAGAGACTATTGCATACGGACCTTTCCATGCAATAAGAAGTCTATTTTCCCTACTGGGGAGTAGGACGAATGCTTTGTCACCTGGACAAAGTTGTCGTAGACATCTATTCTTGTTAGCAAACTGCCTTGCCTTCTCTTTAGCAATTTCTGATGAAGCAGTTGCTAGCTTACATGCCTCAATGATCTTTTGTCTAAGAGCAATGACATACTCATATGAGGATTGAGTTTCATCGCTAATATCATCGGCAGTGATGAGATCGTGTAATAAAGACATAGGGCCGCGTGGACGCGCGCCAAAGACAAGTTCGAAGGGAGAAAATCCTGTGTGTTCATTAGGGACTTCTCTATAGGCAAAGAGAGCCGCGGGTAAAACCCTGTCCCAATCTTGAGGATGATCTTCAGTTATCTTACCAAGCAAAGTCTTGAGCGTTCTATTCAGACGCTCAACTAACCCATTAGACATAGGATGGTAGATACTACTGAGAGATCGTTCAATATGTAAGGTAGACATTACCTGTGACATAGTGTCAGATATGAGTTGAGTGCCATGGTCTGACAATATTTCTCTGGGGAACCCCAAGCGAGAAAATATCAACCAAAGAGCATCTGCGATATCTGTAGTAGATATGCTCTTAAGAGGAATAGCCTCTGGCCAACGTGTGCACATATCGACACATGTAAGGATAAACTGATGTCCTCTGGCCGACTTGACCTTAAAAGGGCCAATAATATATCTATGGCCATTTTCTGAAACGGCCGAATAGGAATGTCAGCAGCCTGGATAGGCGCAGCATGTCGTGGTCCTCTAGATTTGACCTCCTGACATACCTTGCATGATCGGCAGTAAATACGAATGTCCTTATTGACAAAAGGCCAAAAGAAAGCCGCAAGGACTCTCGACTTCGTACGGGCAAAACCCATATGTCCAGCACATTGCGAGTCATGAGCATGTTGTAATATTTGCACTCTCATGCTCTTGGGAACAAGAATTTGCGAATGTGCCGACGTAGTCGAATCTTGTACCATACGTACAAGTACGCCGTTTCTCATGCAATCCAAGATTTTCTATTTGTATCCTGATTCGGATCACCTTTCTTCGCAAGAACGAAGAATTTTTTTAAAGAAGGATCTTCTTCTTGCAATTTTATGAAAGAGTCACGAGTGATTACTAAGTGACTATCTTGGCTATCAACTTCATTATCACTATTTGGGCAATGCGAATTACAGCAGTAGGATATTTTTCTAGAGTGCCGCCAAATGTGACACAATAATAATTAACGCTCACCCCACCCAACCCAACAACCCCCCTGCCCCCCACCACACCACCTATCCCCCCTCCACCACCCTCAAACCCCGCCCACCCACTATCCACCCCCCACACAAACA
>JAMPIV010014426.1:0-111378 GCA_024509875.1 Oreohelix idahoensis
GTCCTGGGGTGGGGTTTTTGGGGGAGGGGGGGGATGAGGCACACGACGCTCTGTGGAGGTGTTAGAGGTCAGGTCATTTAACATCCCCACCATGCAGAGTGGCCTTTGTTGTGTCGTTGATTTTTCGTGTTTATTGGTGTACATACTAGAACAATTGACTTAAGGGATAGCGCGAGAACATTTGGACATCGGACCAGAGGGAGAGAATCTTCGCGCTCGTAAACTATGTTTGAGCACATGAGTGGTAATCCTTTTCTTTTATGTTTCTTTTGAAACACCGATTTCACTGTCCATGTGAGTACCCCTCTTGCATGTTTCTGTAGTGGGTGGCTTGGTGTCTTTTGAGTGCTAAGATCTTCCAGTAGACCAGTTTCAGTGAGAGGTTCCTGTCTGAATGACTTCAACACGTTACTTAGAAAATTTGGGCGCGCGCTGGTCATTTCGTGTCGGGTCTAGTTGTCTACTGCACGCTCAGATTCGGGAGAACGGTCAACGTTTGTCTGTTTCAGTGTGAGCTTCTCCTACAAGTATATTATCTGTTTAGTCTTTCGATGGTTCTTGAGGACACGTTGAGTGACGCTGATGACGTCCTTGTTTTCGTTTCAGCTCGGTAGACGGTCGTCACCGCAGTTACGCATAATATCTTATGGAGTTGCGTCTTTTTCATTGGGGACACAATTCTGGTCCCCAGGTAATACATATCTTCGTCGTTGCTCTGTGAACGTGTTTCCTGATTGGGGGAAGTTACCTGCGGTACCGTAAGATGGTAGTATAAGAAAAGAGTTCATTGTATGTTTTTTTCTCTCCTAAATTGCTTCAGTCTTGGAAAATTCTGAGCCTGGAGAAAATATGCTAAATAGTAGAGACAAGTCTGCCGCTTGTGAGTTAGTGGGGATATTTCTGACCTGTTGTTTGCCATACGTATCCTTCTTCGCGGTAACAAACTGAAGCGCTTCGGTAGGTCCTCGGTGTAACTTCGCCCTCTGGGGTTAATGCCTGCGTTTGGAGAACTTTGTCTCTTTCAGTGGAAGGACGCTCCAGGCAGAGGACTCCATTGTAATAGCTGAGGGTGGCACGTTAGAGATTTGGCGTGCCCAGTTCATCAACTGAGTGGTAGGGGAAGTTTGATGTTAAGCAAAGGAATGTGTTGTGGCCGTATAGTGTGTTAATTACTTGACAGTGGAGATCAACTTGTGATTATCCGCAAGGTATATGAAGGTAAACAATGGACAACTGTTAGTTACAGAGTACTTTCGTGTTTGTACCACCCTACTCGCGATCTCACTCTATAGTTATATTCTTTTATTGACTAGCGATGTACTGAGATATGCGCATACCATAATAGTGTCTATTGGGTATTGTAAGAATGTTGTTTAGTAGAAGTCTGCATTACAAAAACATTATATAAATAACATTTACGTAATTCATACCTTTGATATATCAAAACGTCACTCGCAACTCCAGCTGTTAAATTTTATATTTATAAAATGTTATCTTTCTTGTTTGTAAACATTTATTTTGGGTTACTGAGTCACTCTCGTAAAGTTGTTTTGGTCAGGCAATTGACAGTTCATTAGAGAATAAAATTAAAAAAAAAAATAAATTTAAATAAAAAAAGATATACAAAAAAATAACCATTAAAATAAAAGAAACAAAAAAATATGTCCATAGTACATTGTTACTAAATTTTCAAGATGATGTTAAATTACTATAATTAATCTTAATGTACTTGAAGGCAGGTCCATGGTGGGGATTTACTTTGCCTTCCCCTATGTTCTTTTGTTTCACTAGAAAATGGTTTTATTGTTAGTCTTTTGGAGGAATCGTTTTAGTCTTTACAGGAGAGTTTTTACTTTAGTCGTGATAGATAAGTTGTCCCAGGCACTATGATATTGCACCAGACGTTATATACTGGATCCATGGAGTATCACAGCAGTGTGTTAGTTGGTTTGGCCAGACACTTCCAGTCTCTCTATGGTAATCGGAGATAACTTCATCTTATTTCCGACAGCAGTACGCCAGAGACTCTAGATTAATCGTTGGACTGAATTTATGCCCACATTATCATCGCAGTACCGAGCAAAGACAAGGTTGCCATGCGAACAGCGAACACTACACGCTCATATGTCAGATGCAAAGTTCTGGTTGTCATGTGTTCTATCTAGTAATTATCAGTGAAGCTTAATTCCTCCTATTGTTTATCCGCTGTAAACATACATTTCAATACAAAAAAGATATCTGTGGTCACCTCTCTCTGACCAACCCTCAATTGATTTCTTCCACTTTAGTTTGATGGATACAATATATCGTACCAGTATTCTTTTATCTTCCCTAATGGATGATACGCCCTCTCCTCTTTTGTCATTACCCTGCGCAGTTAATCTTTTATAATCCAATGCAATTATAAGATAGGTTTGATAGATGTATGTCTTCCATCATATATAAACCATCATATTATGGAATGATCTTGGGGGTAGTACACTTCCGAGAGTAGGACATCCCGCATATGAAGCTTTTTTAACTTTCAGGCGTATGGCTAAGTGCATTTCATGGAGAAGATTTAATTACAATTCTTGGATACATGGCTTTTTTCTGACACACAGATAAGCCATTTGAATTGTAAAGGGAAGGGGGAAAGGGGGACAGACACAACATGGAATGGTTTGGAATCTGTCAACAGACAAATTCAATTGGCACATCTGCATAAAGCCGTTTGCGTAGTTTTTTAGGTATGATTTATAAGAAGATGGAAGAGCTCGAGAATATCACGTTTGTGACCAAATGACGCCGGCAAATGTGGGGGAAAGAACTTCGTAGTGACATGTTTGCAGAGATTCCTAGTTGGAACAAAAAACGTGTGCAAGAAAAAAATGCTCAACGATAAAGTTTGAGACGAAAAAAAAGTCCACAATGGAGTATGACAAGAAATAAATGGTCACCAATGTAGTTGAATTAGAAAAAAGTCAAAAACAAAGTTGATTAATAAAAAATCGTAGTGGACATGATGACCAATGGTTGACATGATAAATCATAGCATCATGAATGCATTGTTTAAAGAAATGGCATCTAAGTAACCAGTGTGACGTTACTATTACCAGAGTAGATGGTTCTTTAATAAGGGAATAGATCGAAGTTAGTATTTCTAGATAAAGCTTCAAATGTCACTCGACAATATCGACTAGACAAACGTAAGCACTTTCAGATTAGCCTTGACAACTCGACCAGTTCTGATCAGAAAACAAAACATAAAGCCCAAGATTCATATGCTATGGCAATGTGTAAGGGAGACATGATTTTAAAAAAAAATAAATAGAGTGATCTGTATATCTTTGTATCTATTTTACAATAATTCATTCTTTAGTGTACTTGTTTATGGGCTTAAAACCTAACTACAGACTTCTAGGGCAACAAGTCATTCAAATGGTTCTCTCATATATGATTCATTCTTTGGTGCTATCTAGGCTGGGTTCTAAGACTCATATATTCCTATCTTTTTTGGACAGTTTGTCAATGTTTATTGTCTCACAGATTCCTACTCCTTGACGCCGTCCATTCTTTCACAATATAATAATATATCTAGCTAATTCAGAGAGATATCTCCATGTTCAAAGGATGACGGACGTCAAAAATAACGTTCAATCTCGCCTCTGGCTGCAACTAAGATCTAATGCGTGTTCGACCATAACCGTAGTGTCCCAGGGAAAATAATCTATAAATTGTTTTCATCGTATTTCTGTTCACTGCCTATTCTGCAATGATCCGCATGGTAGTTTATTATTTTACTTTACGCATGCTCAGAACTGTTGAGTATGGACGTGATAAAAGTTGGTTATCTAGTCCGGAAGGAAAGGACATCCAACATTCGGTATAGTCCCTATAGCAAGGAATATCGAACAATTGCTTCTCTTGGGAAAGTGTACCCTTTTTTTTTTCACAGAATCGTTTTCTGTAAAAACATGTGGTTCCCTAATAAGGGAAATAAGGTAAATAGCGATTGATCATATACATACGAAGATTTGGCGTAGAAAAAAAAAAAAAAAAGACTCGACTGGAAAGTAAAGTTTAGTAAAAGAAGAACTTAAAGTTTAAGCACTATATATGATTATACAATCTAATTTAGACTATTAGACATAGAGAAGTTTACCCAGACGCAAATTCTCAACTGAGACAAGCACTGGTCATCGTTGTATCAAATGTACTGGAACTCAATGTTGACCCTAGACGTTTAAAGTCAGGAAGTATCTCCTATGGGAGCAGAACCAGTTATGACAACAAGAAATGCTCCGGTGGCCTACATAGCGGTTCATAATCAGCCCACCTCGTTCACAGCTATGTTTTAAATAATGCAGCATTGTACAAGGTAACAGTGAGCCAAATGCTAACATGTACAGTAGATTATTGTCTGCATTACCTAAGAGACATGATTATAGATGTAATACAGTATTTAGGCAACTGCCAGTATCTACAGCTGTGTCTGCATTCGTCTCCCCGATTGGGTAGCCAATAAACTTATATAGATTAGAGGTTCAATTACTATTAGTGGCCTGCATGATCCTCGTTGAGAATGCACAGCGTGCACAAGAAGTTCAGGAGTTGGGGAAAATCTTTACTTTCCTACCTTACAGGGTTATAACTTCCCAGCGAAAACCTGTGTACTAGGCTCGTTAGTGTACAGGTTCGTGTGCAGAGTGACATAGTCCCTGACTAGTCACCGTAAAGGTCAAGCGGTATAATTGTATAGGCGCAGAACTGTGACTGGTAAATGTGTCTCAAGGTTCTTTTTAAACAGGTCTTATTTGCATTTATAAGTACAACCAAAACAAGAGAGATGCGGCTAACCATTGTTGACTAATTACAGTTCTATGTGTGTAACGTCCCATATTTTAGCATACTCACACTGCATTGTGCACGTCAGATGGGCGTGAATCAATTTTCGAACGTCTCCATTCTTAGAGACAAGTATTATCAGTTATATATTCACTATACTGTACGTTTTATGAAGCTGTAATAAAAAGAAAACACGTTGATGTCTAACACTTTTAATCCAGCAGGTATCTACTTAGGTGAAGATACTGATATAGATAAGATTAGGTACAATTTTTTTGTCCCATAGGAAACACGGGATCAGACTTGCTTTTTACTTTCTCAAGAAGTTTTGGAGATCTGTAACTATTTTCACTGGTCCCAGCTTCGTAGTAGGTGGGAGTGGGATACACCGTTCTCTGGCTATCGCAGCCTTGCCTTCCTTAACTCATTGAGCAGAGTCGGAGCACCACACATTGTAGAGTGGAGCTTGGTTGAAATCTACTGACAAAGCTCTCATATGTCTGCCATGTGATCCTGTGCATTAGTTTCTGTGCACTGAAGTGGTTTGCTGCCGCATCGATACTTAAATCATCAGTCAAATCCACCATCAATACAATAAGCAATAGTATGTATGCATCCCACTCCAGTGATCTTAAAGACCTCAGCCTTAGATGCACAAAAAGACAGAAGTAATGGGCTGCTGACTCAAAGACTGGGGACTTTTCCCCATGAAGAGCATTATCAAGCTAAATTAAACATTTATTTACCAGACACAAGTCAGATAAATCTGCAAATACGCTGGGCACATTGGATAACAACGTTATCCTCGAGAATATGCATGGCTGTACGAAGTGAAGAACCAGAATGTGCTCAGCGCAAAAACAGCACTTCTACAAAATGACCATGAGTATTTTATCAACAAATCTTTGTCATTGAAGTAAGAAAGAGAGTTCACTCAGTTTACATTAGAGCCAATCACGATACAATACTTGGGATCAAGTAGAGTCATGGACACTAGATAAACAATCACCGGGAAGACACTAGAGGCTTTTATCAGAGAATGTCGCTGTGATTTATCATAAGAATTTGCGCGTCTAGAAAATACATGGACTATCCAAAAAGACGATAATGAGGTGCGACGTCCAGAAAGAGGCCAATACGCAACAGTGGAAATCGTTCGGTTTATGTACCACATAGTTTTAGAACCCTGACTAGCAACAGCCAAAACTTTTCATTGGAGTGTAAGGTGAGGTGGGGGGGGGGGGATAGTTTTATGAGGAAAGCTGGAAGGTATATAGCGACTGCGAACAAACGTGGTAAGTATAGAAAAAGTCGATAGGAAGAAGACCAAAGAGCGCAAATACTTGAAAGTATTGAACATCGTAGGTATAGAAAAAATCGCAACTTGACATTGATAAAATTGTCGAGCTTGTGATCGGGAACGTGTTGTCCTGTGATCTCGAGCCCATGAACCACGCCACTAGAGCATGATACGTTCTGAAGAAGAAGATGAAGAAAGAGTTATATTTAAACAAAAAGTCAACGCAGACAACTAGTCAACAAGCAGATTTATAAATCTCCCTCCCGAGCTATAGATTTAATGATGGTTTTTTGTAGAAGTACTAAAGATATAAGTTCCAGGTGTATAAATTAAAAGGTATGTTTAATATTGTTAGTGATTAAAATCATAAAGTTTATAGTTAAGTGGAGTATCTTCAGCTCGACAAGCTCCATTTTCTTATATTTTGACTCAAAATAAACGGAAATGACGTCATACAGGTTTTGACTCAACGTCTGAAGCGCTCACTTTAGTATCATGTGACCCGGATTACCTCAATCATGCTGTAGCTATTCTCTTCACTGCTAAGCTATCACTTCATTTTATTACTTTACCCGTACTTGTATTTTCCTGTTATTGTAATTATCATAGAATTTGCTGTTGATATTTAATGGCAGTGCTATTGTCTGTCCTTCTTGTGGCCTTAGCTGCACGACTGAGTTCTTGACTGGTGATGTTTTTCAGGATGACAAATTGGATATGTAAAAGAGCTACAACGCGAATATTTTCCCACCATAATGTTTCAAAAGAGGGTCCATATGACATGAAGTCAATTATGCGATCGGACGAAAAAGAGTTATCTCTCATTTCTCACCTCCGCCCAATTCACTCCCCCCCCCACACCCCTATAACACCTCAGCCCCCCCCCACCCAATTTACTAAAAAAAACAAATAAAAGCGCTCCTCAAAAAAAAAATAAATAAAAACACTCAAACTCAATAACACACAAAAAAACATTTAATGATAAGGGAGGGGATTGGTACAGTAGCGAATATAAATAAGAAAGTCTAAAATATAGACCTTAATATGATATTTTGGGAGCATATTCTTGAAAACTAGATTATTATAGATGCACTTGTAATTGGTGAATAACGGGCTTGATCTCCCACGTTTGCCAGTCTACTTCGATTTAACAGGACGTAAAACATAGCAGGCAAATGGATTGTAGTGATGTGCCGGTTGCCTGTATAAGGACCGCCAATAGGCACAATGTGTTGGGAAAACTCAATGGCAAAGGAAGAAACTATCTGCTGTTGCCTTAAGACGTCTCACTAATAGGCGTAATAGCACTGACATGCTTTCGACGAGTCAGTGGCTAAGGGTACGGAAGTGTGAAGAAGAAGAAAATTGGGAATAGTCTTATTGTTTTTATATATTTTATTTTCTCCTGATATTTCTAATTTTACTGTATGTCTAAATAATTTATCTTAAGAAACCATCTTAAGTAGGGTTATTGTAGATCTTTGATTTTGCCAAATTGTGGTTTTCCTATGAAGATGATAAATCAATAATTTAATCACAACCGTGTTTTACGTCACATTTTTACATTATAGAGCTTGCTCATTTCTTAGTCAATTCATACATCTGAGGTCTGGCCACAGATATTTTGCATACAGTATATTAATACAAGTTTTGGAACAGATTCGATTTCTGATAATTGATATTAGTTTATAATATGTTGGATTTTTATTCCCGTTAATGATATTCCCACCAGATAAAGATACTTGATTATATAAGTGGATGGAAGCAGACATCATCATAATCATCAGTTAGATCTAAGATCTCTATTGGTGTTGTTTTGTCCAACTTATTAGGGTTTGGATATGTCAAATCTTGACTACGACAGTGGTGTGGAGGACATGAGATATTGACGTGTACTACAAGTTGCGGAATGATTGATAAGGGTTTCGTAGTTGTTGTGAACAAATTGTTTCTTTTTCTCACACTCAAGTATGACTGGTAAGGTCATTCGACACCAAACACGAACTGTGTACCTTTACTAAAGTTTTAATAACAGGTTTAAATTTGGACGACCTCGTTTACACCACTCGACTCAGCCCCCAGATAGTTGGACCAAAATCACTGAGGTTGGCATGAATAACATCATAGGTACAGTGGATTAATTTGGTCTCTGCAATGTTTATCTTATATGGGCACTCATGTTAGAATAATTTGTTTTAAGTATGGGGGACTGTCAGTAGCCAAGCCCTCAGGCTATAGCCCAGTACATTATTCATACATCATATATAATCTGTCTTCACTGACCACTGAGCACAAGTCAGCTTTCATTAAACAACATATTTCAGATGGCTCTCTACTACCTAATCTCCGATTTAGTCGACGATTCTCCAACATAATGTTCAGCAAATATTTTTTCCATATAATAATATTGAACCGCTAATAACGGCCCGCGAGGTTCTCATGTGTAGCAGTGATCTCTGGACAACTCAAAACATAGCGATAATACGGGCATCACCTTGTTCTCCTTTCTTCTTGAAAAGTCACTACATGTCTTTTTGGTTCCAGCAAGATGGCTTCACTCGTGAAGCTGTCCACTCACGTTTGCGGTTACAGATTAATGAATCTGTTGTCTTAAAGTTAGTCATTCAATAAAACACATTTCCATTGCTCTGTAGATTTGATTATCATGAACAAATTGACTGCATTTCTACAGGAATATAGTGCTTGCTACGGCTAGGAATCGAAGGTCACGTTTTCATCGAGTGTCAAATATATAATTCCTTTTCTATAGACATTTCAAATCCGTAACTATCGAAATATGGTGGCTATCGATATCGAGAGTTCATATCAGAGTATCTCTTTGATTACCTGGCGTGATCGAGGGAAATATGGAAACACCTAACTGCCATCCAAGGCCCAAACCTTCGCGGCTGGGGACCAATATGAAATAAAAATACAAGCTCAGGGGGCAAAGCATACACGTTAGGTCCTAGACTTAAAACGGACTTATCACTTTCACCAGCAACCCAATAACCTCTGAGATATCACTTTTTCCCGGCAGATCAAGCCCATACATACCCACAGGAAAAAACCATTCATGAAACCAAAACAGTCCCCTATCAGGGGGGGGACGATAGCCAAATTCACAACCTCACACTCGATAAGCGACACATCCGCCGAATAGCCTTTTGAACCCTCTCTAGAGAACAACAGGAACATAATATAGTTCGACTTAGGATATGTGTAAAAAAGATTATATACAGATATAAGACAGACTCGTCTCCTACTCAGAAAAAAAAAAAACAATACACATAAATTCAGGCCATAGATATTCTGAAGCAAGAGGAAACATTTATTATTACCAAACAAACGAATAAATCGCAGTAAAATATGGAATTATAAATCCGATTTATCAGCGGAGTTTGATCGAAAGAGACGGCACAACTTTCAAGGGAAGTAAAACATCAAGAATAATGACTTTCCCTTAAGCACTAAAAAAATACCAAAAAATATACCATCTATAAGTATATAATATTGTTAAATATCAAAAAGACTGAAATGCACGTAACACTCAGTCTTTACCACACCTTCCCGGGAAAAAAAAAAAAAAAATAAAAATGCGAAATTTTTTTTTTTTTTTTTTGAAATACTTTTTTTTTTTGCAATCACATCTAGGAAAGCAACGTACAATAGGCTCACATCGCATTGAATATGAATTAAGTGCGCAGATGAAAATATTCAGGAAATAATACCCTATAAACGCCTTAATATGAGGCTAAGTCGACTTATGGAGCGACTGGTGAGAATGTGTCTCATAAACTGAGAGAAATTATTTCTCTACAAGTATATTTTTCCAGGAAGGTGTCATCAATGTATAATACAATTCTGGCAATTACACAATGCCTAAAAAAAAAAATTTCATATCATCATTTCGTATTAGATATCTTAAATTTATGATTTATGAAGAAAAAAAAAATCATCAAAGCACAGCGGTGAATAAAAACAATCAATGAAACCGCTATGTGTAGTGATACAAATCATTATTATTATTAAATTAAAAATGTGTATCTTATCATATGCTATATAGAAAAGGAACCGGGATTAAACTTACTATAGAAAAGGACATTAAGATCGTAAAGAAGTCTAAGCCCTAATAGTTATGTGGAATCATGTGGGCATCTTGACAGAATGTCTATCATCACATTATCTGATCCACGAATAGCTCGCACAGAGAAATGAAAAGGTTGAAGAGCAATTGCATATCGAGTAGACCTCGTGCTCTTCAAATTCTTACTCTGTATAGCAGTAAGAGCTTTTTGGTCGGTTTCTACTATGAAATGTGCGCCTAGAAGGAATCTCTGTAGTTTGAGGATCGACCAAACCATAGCTAATATAGCTCACGGTCTAAAACCGAATAATTCCTTTCTGCCGCATTAAGTTTTCTGGAAATATACATTACAGGATGCAGAGTTCCAGAGTACTCTTGCATTAGTGCCGCGTTCCAATATCCCAGTGGATGAAGCGTCACTACGAAGAAAAAAACGAATGTCTTATTCTTTAGTGTCATCGGGTAGCATACTATGTCTAAAAAATAGGTGGTGTTGAAAAACAATGTTTTTAATCTTATCCAGAGAGCATTGGCATTCCTGAGACCAGTGGACCACATTAGGCGAACCTTTCTTTAGAAGTGTTGAGAGAGGTGCCATGATAGAGGATAGATTCTGAATGAATCTGCCATAAAATTGAATAAGACCTAACAGACTTCTCACCTGTTTTTTAGTCTTAGGGATTGAGATGTTAAGTATCTTACTAGTATTATGGTCCTCTGTCTTTAGGAAACCATGACCAACTCGGTGGCCTAGGAAAGAAATTTCGCTAAAACCAATATAGGCTTTAGAGGGTTTCGCTGTCAGGTTGTGCTCACGCAAAGTAGACAGCAATTCATCTAACCCTGAATAGTGATCTTCCCAAGTATCGCTGCAATGACATCTGACCGATAAGATAGGATTCGGCGCATCATGCGTACGAATGTAGCTGGTGCGTTCATAAGACCGAAAGGCATAAAATTCCATTGGAACAAACCTCTAGGTGTTGAAAAAGCCGTGAGAGGTTTGGCGCGTTCAGATTAAGGAACTTGCCAATATCCTTTAGACAAATCAAGTTTAGTGAAAAAATGAGATTTGGAGAGTCGAGTAAGTAGCTCTTCCAGTAAAGGCATAGGTTCGGCATCGAACTTCGTTACTTGATTCAATTTTCGATAGTCAACGCAAAGACGTATGTTATTGTCTTTTTTACGAACAATAACCATCGGCGAAGAATATGCAGAGGTGGATGGTTCGATTATTTTCAAATCTATCATCTCATCCAACTCTTTCTCGACCTGTGCTTGAAAATGTATAGGTATAGGATAAGGTCTAACCCTTATAGGAGTATGGTCAGTTAGAACAATGTCATGTTGAATGACATTCGTTTGTCCAGGGATGTCAGTGAGTACATCCTGAAATGTTTGCAACATAGTTGAAACTTGTCGCTGTTCTCCTAGTGACAAATCAGGAGAGACAGTAACGTTCTTCCATGATTCACTAGAATGAAGTGGGATCATTGGAAGAGGAAGATTTACATCTGAAAAACTTGTTTCCTCATCCTGTATCACGGACAGTGATGAGTAATGACCATGTTGTACTGGAGAATTGTCCGTTGCTTGGAAAATGGGTTGCAAATAATCCGGACGTTCATGGAATTCAGTAAGCATATTGATGTGGAAGGTTTTATGCTTCCCATCAATATCGACAATTTAGTCGACATCGGAAATTTTCGATATTATATCGTACGGACCTTTCCAAGAAATAAGTAATCTGTTTTCCCTACAAGGTAGTAATAATACAGTAATGCTTTGTGTCACACAGGACAAAAGTTTGTCGTCGTAATGCATCTCTTCTTTCTTATTGGACAAATTGACTCATTGCCTTTCTTGTTTCGCAAATATCCAGAAGAAGAAGTTGCTTATTTTTGCAAATGCTTCGATTAATTTTTTTGTCTCTCAAACGCACGATTCATGTACATATTCGTAGTGTTAGGATGACCTGTGTGTGTCATCGTCTATTATTGTATCAAGTTGTTGTTATGAGATCGTGAAGCAACGACATTAGGGCATCGCGGACTTTAGGCAACGCGCGCACCAAAAGGCTCGAGTTCAATGTTTTTACTAGGAAATTGGGAGAAAATCTCCGTTTATATGTTTCATTTGAGGGGTACCTCTTCTGGATGCTAAGCATTCTCTTCAATGGACAGAATTTGGGCCGCAGGTAACAAACTCTCTGTACCCAGTCTCTTGAGGGATGACATAACTCAGTTATATCTTCCGACAGAGTAAGTTTTTAAAGTGTTCTATTTATAGGGCGTTTGCGTGACGCCATATACCATTAGACATTGGATTGGTAGATAATCTACTTAAAGACCCTATCTTATACTTGCAACCCCCCCCCAATTACCTGGAGCGACCCATGTTGTCTATCTTCTGATATTAGTTGGGACATTGCTTCACATTCGGTATTCATGATACAGTTGGTGCATGTCTATTTCTCCGGGGAAGACCCAGACGAGACGAGAAAATATTATAAGCAGAAAGAGCATCTGCCTATCAGCATCAGCAGTCATTAGTAATGCTCTTTCAGACGGAATAGCCTATGGGCAGCTATCATGGCCAACGTGTGATGCAATACATATTCACAACACACCGTCAAGAGATAAACTGAGATGTCCTCTGGCAGAATTGCCCAGTACTTGATCTTAAATGGACCAATAAATTGTCTATAGCAGTATTTTTTTGGAAACGGACCGGAACCGAATAGGGACACCCCAAATGGACATGTCCGCCGACCGCCTGAATGGTCTTGACAGCTGCAGCATGCCGTGGGTCCCTTTGGATTTTTTCTTCCTGTATTGACATACTTTACAAGATCGACAATAAATCCGTGTATGTCTCCTTGTTTACCAATGGCCAAAAGAAAGCCGCCAAGGACGCTCCTTGACTTTTTAGTACGGGAAAAAAACCCATGTGTCCCAGGCCGAAAAAAAAAAACTAGCACATACCCCATGATGTCCTGTTGATGAGCGTTGCAGCTGCTGCTGAAAATTTTAACTCTTCAAATTTCTTGGGTGAACCAGGATTTTGATAGAAATGGACCTTGTAACGTAATGGAGTCTTGAACATACGTACAAGTACGCCATTCTTCTTTGTAATCCACGATTTACGACTTGTGTCTTTATTCGGATCACCTTTAGTTGCAAGAATGAAGAATTTCTTCAGAGTGGGATCATATTCTTGCTGTTTTATAAACGAGTCACGAGAAATTACCAAGGGATCATCTTGGTTATGCACTTCATTATCTTCAGTAGATGAAGTTTGAGGCATATTAAGAGCCTGAGCTCAGCTAGTGACTACAGCGTTAGCACAATTGCATGTTTTGCCTTTCCCCACGTGGAAATTTGTTGCGGAGTGCATTCCTTTGACTCCTTGAATGCGGACCGATGATACGATGATGAGGTCAGCGATCGGATTCGGAAGAAGACATGCTAGATGTATCATCTCCTGTAAAGATAGAAGGGAGGTAGTAGCAATGTTCCTATGATGATAGCAGTAGAGTATTTCTCTAATGTGCCGCCAAATGTTACACATTTGACTACTTGTCCAGTGGCACGGGAAGGATCTACGAGTGACTGCCTAACACCAATTGTGGTGCATCCAGAATCTAATAGCACAGAGACTGGATTGTTATTCACTAAACCCTTATGTAAGACAAGAGAACCTCTTCCATCATGCGCGACTGATGCCGGAAGAGCAGGAAGAGGATGGCCACAGCTTAAAGTAGACCCTGTGGTTGGCTCAAATAACGTTTTGCATTGGGGGCACTGAGATGCCTCTCACAAAGAAATCAAAACGCAATGGGCCACATGCGACATTGATTACCTAGCATCATTATTATCTGGTATACTCTGTCTTTATAGGCTTCATTGGGAGACTCTTGTTGTGCAGAGTTTGCCTGTAAAATGTGGTTTATGTCTTTTGTTTTGAGATCTACCTCGGTTATTCAAATCTTATCACCTCTCTGTAGTTATTTGTTACGCTCACTAGCTATTGTAAAACCCTCGTATTTTATGGCAGTTTTGAGTCATAAGTTCTCCCTTGGTTACGCATTAAATCATTACTTTCTCATTATTATAAATGAGTATCTTCACTGTAATTATTTATCTTGGTTGACTCCTTCATGAATCGGATAACCCTGATAGTTTTATCTTCATATATTTTACTTTCCTCAGTACGGATAATTTCCGGGATAATGTATTGGACCACATTGTTAGATCCCCTCTGATGTCGGAGAGCTATCAGGCTCGTCTCCAGTGTTCTTCTTGAAGGAGATAAGAACCCTTGTGTGAATGCATTGGGTATACCTTGAAGTTTTGCATAATACCATTATTTATGCGTTAACCTCTTTTATTATCAAAATCTGTTTTTGATTGGGCCTGAACCCTGATAAAATCTGTTTTCTGTGAATAATTTGGGATTGTATGGTGTTGCGTGAAGCAACTGGCATAATCTCCTCTAATTATTAGTGTTGCTTCTAACAAAAAGGTCACGTCGGGTGTGCACGAGTGACACCATACTTGGGATAACCATTATTTCCACTAATCCGATTTGCTCTCTTTTAGAGATGTTTGGGGTTTACGCTCATGTATAAATTCTCAAGGAAAGGGTTTGCTTCACACATGTCTAGTAATCTTATCATATCCTGAGCAGAACACAAATCCATAAGTGCTCTTCATACGTTTTTTTCTCGTTTGTTGGATAAAGCTGTCAAATCAACGCAGAACGATCAACTGTGAGGACGTGCACTTTGCATGTGAATTATGAGAGAATTGCTACACCTCCTGATTCTCAGTGGTTAACCGATTCGTTTCTCTTTAAATTTGAATGGCGATAATTGATGCCTTGCTCAACTTAGCTGATATTTTTTTTCATCAAAGCCGCCCTAAATGACATCATATAATTATCCTTATCGTTTCTCCTACTAAGGCATAATCTAGTCTCAAAGATTCGACTATTTACAACCACATTTCTAGTTTTCTGATAATTGATTAGAGTATTGTGTATTTATCACATCTTTATTTGTACGGACAAGAATCTGATTCAAATCTATCCAGCCAGAAGTGTATTAATCGTTCACTGGATCTGATATTGAACGGTGCGAACCTGTAACGCCTGTGTAAGTAGAAGGTTTACACTTACCACTAGATTGCTACTGATTAACATTGAACTCTACTTGTCAATCTCATATTTCTCCAAACGTCACAAAATAATTCTCATAGTTCATGTCTCTATTGCTTTTTTTCTTCTTCTAGCTCATCTATTCTTTTTTGTTTTCAGCCCCCTGTTCTAATCTTTTTTGTTCAGCTCTTACCAGTGTCCAATTCTTTTTGTTTCAGTCCCATCTTCTAGAATCCTTTTTTTTTGTTTCAGCTCTACTGTCTACATCTTCATTTTTTTGTTCTTCAGCTTCCCATGTTACTAATACTTTTTTGTTCGCTAGACTCCCTGCTCTCTTATCTTTATGTTTGTTTCTGCTTCACTGCTCTAAATCTTTTTTGTTCCAAACGCCGCAGCTTCTCTTTCTAATTTTTTTGTTCGCAGACTCTCAATTCTCTCCTTGTTTACCTCTCACACTGCTTATGTCGTGCTTCAATTTCTTTTGTTCAGCAGCGCTGAGCCTCAGCTTCTCTTTCTTAATCTTTTCTCTTTTCTCCGCCTTGCTTTTCTTTCTTCACTGCTCAGCATAATCTTTTTCTCTTCTGCCATAGCTCTTCTTCTATTCTGCCAGATCTAATGCTTTGTCTTACTTGGAGCAACCTGTCCCAGCTTGTTCTAATTGTTGACCCAGGTTCTTGATTCTATCATAGGGCTTTCCCTTGTGTAATGAAGTGTCATCTAAGAATAGTAGTACATGATGTCCTAACACATTAATACTAAATCGCAATGAATCAATAAATATTATACACAAGTTCTCAGACTTGGGATTTAATCCACCAGTATTTACTATCCTCTCCCTTTCCAAATATCTGTGGGTCTCGTCAAGCCTTTAATATGGTTTGTATAATAGTTAATAGATAAAAATCAGGTTGATGGGTAGTTTATTACGCTCACCCTACCCTTGAATTAAAATCGTGACCGATGGGCACCCAAGGCATATTTGTTGTAACTTAATGAACTGTATATTACTTTAATATAAAACTGATGGTATGTCAATCGGGGCCGAAACCAGAAATACATGTATAAGAATGACCAAATAGGCAGGTGGAAAGTACCTCAGAATCGTTTGCACCCTTTCTCAAATAAAAATCCTCTCATCAATGAAAATAATCCCAAATGAATCTGCTCAAGAATAGCAACTATCAAACACAAATCGTCGGATCGTTCAACACAATCTATAGATGAATATAAAAATTGTGTATAGCAACTGAAGCCTCCCCATCCCAGAAATGACGTAGACCAAGCAAAATCTACAACCTCAGCTCTTGTCGGTCATTCCCAACAAAACTAAAGAACAGAAGGCCAAAAATCGAGAAAAAAATATGTACAAATAAAATAACGCAATAATTACAGTTTTCATATCTTGCATTTAGCTAACTACAAAAGCATTCTAGATGTGTTCGCTACATTGTTTAATTTTTCATTAATTTTTTTTAAATTGGACCTATAGATAAAACGGCCCACAGACATCTGGATAAATCGCCGTCATAGTACTGACGTATAAAATATTCTGTTGTGGAGGACGCCGCTCACTCCATTGTAATAATTTTCAGTATAACCGCATGGACATAGATAAACTAACAATCCCCCCTATACATATAGACATATATCAATGTTTAAATGACATTATATATGATTAGTAGATATTAATATGTTTTCCTAGTGATTCGTTATGTGTTTGCATTTAATTAGGGCTCTTGTATGTTTGTTACACATGTGTATATGGACAATAAGGTTAAGATTTCTTATGACACATTTTAACCCCCCCGCCTGCCTAGTTTTTTATGTGGGTTTTTTTTTTTATTTTTGTTTTTGTTTTTTGTTATTTTTTTTTATATTTTTTTTCAAGAAGATCACTTTTTTTTTTTTATTTGTTTTTTTTTTATTTTTTACTTTTTACTGTTTGCTTTCCTTTTTTTTTTTGTTTTACTTGAGATTTATTTTTTTTTTTTGTTTTTTTTTCCTCTGTAATGTCTAATCGTAATACTGTTTTTTTTTTTTGCTTTATTTTTTGTTTTTATTTTTTTTTTTGCAGCTTTTTTAGTGTTTTTTGATGTTATTTTTTTTTGGGGGTTATACAACCATACTGCAAGTGTTGTCGATATCAGCCACAGGAAGTTTTTATTTTGTTTTCGGTAATTTGTTGTTTTTTTTTTTTTTTTTTTTTCTCCTTATTTTTTCTGCACAAATTTTTTTTTTTTTTTTGTCCACCAGAGTTTTGAGTAGAAAGGTGTTAATGTTGGATTTTTATGTCCCGTATTGATATCCATCCAAAAGATTAGTTATAAGTGCGATTGGAAGCAGAACGCAATTCATATCATCATCAGTTATAAGATCTCTATGGTGTTGTTTGCTCCTACTTGTAGTGTATTGGAATTTTTTTTCTTTTTTGGGGGTTTTCACAAAACAATAGAAACTTGACCTACGCTGCGTGGTTGTGTAGGACATGGATTGAGTGGTACAATGTGCGACTAATGATGATAAGGGTTTCGTGTTGTGTGACATTGTTCTTTTCTCAAACCTCATGTTATGACGGAAGTACATAGACACAACGTACTGTGTACTCTTTTCTATAAGTTTATTGGACGTACACATTTTCGACAGCAAGTTAGTGACAAAAATCACAGGTTGGAATAATACATCATAGTTAACAGTGGATAAATGGTTCCTTGATATGTTATGTTACTTGGGCACTTCATGTTAGGAGATTAGGTAATTATAATGGGACTTGTCAGTAGCAAGCACTCCAGTATCGCCGCCAATTCATATAAATCATCTGACTTCACTGACTGAAGCACGTCTGCTTCGCTTATAAACAATATTTCCAGTTGGACTTCTAAAACCTTAATCTCGGTCTAGCATGACGATTTCTCCCTTCGGCAAATAAGTGTTCAGCACATATTTTTTTTTTCTTCCATATTAAAAATGTTGAACCGCTAATATCGGGTTCTCATGTGTAGCAGTGATCCTCTGGACTACATACAAGCGAGTAATACGGGTTCCTTCCCCGCTTTCTCTTCTTGAATAGTCGCTACATGTTTTGGGCTTCCAAGATGGCTTCACTCGTTGAACTGTCTCTCTCGTTTGGATGCAGGATAATGAATCTGTCCTAAAGTTAGTCATTCATAAAAAACTATTGCATTGCTCTGTAGATTTCGATCATGAACCAATTGACTGCAATCTACAGGATATAGGTTCTGTAGGAATCGAAAGTCGTTTTCATCGAGTCAAATAATATTCTCTTAGACATTCAAAATCGTAATATCGAAATGGTGGCTTCGTTCGAGAGTTCATAAGAGTTTCTTTGATTTACTTGTAGAGGGATCTATGAAACTGCTCATGTAGATCTTGGCAATCTTGATACAATTGACTGGGTAATGTGCATACCACGATAGTTTTAGACGGTGGGGAGGGGGGGGGGATATGGGAGGGGCTGGGGGGGGGGGGGGGGGCGGGGGGGGGTAGTACATCTCTGTTAGGACATAATCAATTCTTCTCGTATGAGATGAATTTTCTCCAAAAGTTTTAGGGGTGGACTTATTATTTGGGAAGGGGGTGGGGGGGGTGGGGGGGGGGATGTGGGTACTTTGATGATCTACCTTGGTCATTTTGAAGGGGGATCCTGATTGGCAAGCACATCAAAAAGCATCTGGGCATATATGAGGGTCACAAAATACTGGGGCAAAGCAAACACGAGCTAGGTATAGACGACTGTATCACTTTCCCAATCAAATACTTGAGATCACTTTTTCCCGGCGAACAGGGCCGACATAGGAAAACACACAGTCCCTTATCAGGACGAAGCTTGAGCCATATTTCAATCCTCAAAATCAACACCACACTCTAGCGGATCTTTATTCAGTTAAGCTACCTCAACTGCGCCAAGCGCAATCAACACCATAACCACATTGAACAAACCTATCTCTTAGACATTAAATAAAACCAACGTAACACTACACCCCCCCCCAACTTACATATGCAGAAGAGAAATGACAGGGGACATAGTGAGATCTGAGTCAGGCACACTTGCACTGGAGCCAAATCTCAAGATCGCACTAATAAATGTACGCTGCACAAATATAACACCTTAAACATTTGGCCATTTTGTTATCCCTCTTAATGAGCGCACGTTTAATCCTTATTATTACCAATCTGTCGATAGCTAAAAGAATCAAACTTATCGCATATCGTAATAGTATGCTATTTATCCGGATCGCAATTTTCAAAATGCGGATACACTCGAGTAGTTGGCAAATAAATCAACACACTCTTTGATAAAAGAACTCGAGCTTCCGTCAGTTGAAATAATAGACACGCTTTCCCTTGAAACACATTGTTTAAAAAAATTTGGTCGTATGTATTCCAAATCAAAATAAACTAATATGCACAATTATACCGCAACGCAAACAGACTTCTATAAATCTTTATCCATGCAACCCCCAAGTCTGTCACCTCATTCCCAAGAACCCACCGTTAAATTTGAACCCACCTCTATACTGTATGGCCATCTACAGTAGAGTAAGAAACCGTGACCCCAATTATCCACAAATTCTTAGTTCAAGTTCTGGGCCTTGACCCAATGATCATATAATTACCTATCCTGGAGAATGATCCGTCTCAGCGCGGAACTTCATAGCTGTCCGATCTGCTTGACATTCATGGTGAGTTCCGAACTAGTAAAAGACAAGATCACACAGACTAACTGATTCAAAGACCCCTAGGCCAAATGGCTAGTTGATTTATTTTACACTTATATCTGTAAGCATCTAAAAAATATGGCTGGCAGTATTACATTCCCCTGTTGTTAGCTGTGCACTACCTCTGTAGAAAGAGAGTAGGTGGACTAAACTGGCCTAGTAAAAGATTTTCAGGCACCAACCTACAGTCCAGAAAAAATTATATGCCATATGGAGAGTACAGGATATGGGTCATAAATCACTTGGTAAAAAGGCATATTAATATCCACATGTCCAAGGCGTGAAAGCAGGACACGCATCTCAATGTCCTCTTTTTTGCTAGGGACGAAGGAAACGATGTTAAAGTACAAAACAATAATCATATTTCTCTCAATCAGTATAATCTACCACCTATTAATCTGGAGACCATAAATGATAGAGACCACGTAATATACTCAACAACTTAAAGGCCTCTACATAATGTACCGTAAGAAAGAGGCGATATAAGACAACATTAGTCATCAATAGCAAAATAATAGCCATTATTCATCAAATCATCAAATATACTACTAACTAATCAACTAAGTAATATTATTTAAAAAATAAATAGCCAAACTAAATATGGTCAGAAGTTCGAATACTTAGTGTCCATAGATAGCATTGATTCATTTGTATAACACATTCCTTTAAGACAGCTCGACTCATTTCTGCCTAAATAATTACTTTAACATGGTAGACATTACATAAAGAAATAATACAACTTTCACACTGATGTCTCTATGAGAATTTTAACAAGGATAAACATTGCCATCACACCAAAATACGAGATAATCTACATCTAAAAACGCAATAATTATAATCGTTTACTGCTTTTAGGTCCGTGCAGTTACTAAGATGTACCATTCTAGATCCACTATTTTTTCTACCACTACAAAGAGTCACAGCCATAGTTATAATAGAAATATTACCAATAGCTCACAATTTGTTAGAATTAATTACTCCTCTTTTACAATGAAATAACCAGCTGATAAAAAAACACTCGTTAGGACCAATCTTGGTTGACATGACCTTAGTCTTTGATACTAATGATGGATGAACGATTGAAGCATAGTGAGTACTGGAGACTAGAATGATCTTCGATCTGATGCACAGTGTTCCGCGCTGATTGAACGTATCTCCATGAAGGTGCCATATGTAAATAATGCTTACCATTGCTCTCACACTGGTTGAAACATAGAGGATTTCGCATAAGTATAGTTAGGGGCATTTTTCCTGATTGTCAGTGGCAATCGCAGATAACCAGATAAGGATAATATTTGGAATGACCGTGATTGTTCTTATCATTCTGTTTACCCTCATTATGATGGCTAATGGTAACTAGACAAGATAAATGGGACAGTTCTGACCTATCGTTAAATGTACAGGCATAAGATCTTCGGTGAGTTGTATCTGTTATTTGGGAACATACGTCCCAAGTGACAAGAGATAGTTTTACTATATGCTCTCAGTGTCCCGTGTAAAGAGATAAGAAATTTTATTGAAACGATAAGGACTGGCGTTTTCTTGATACATCAACAACTGAATGGGACCTAGCTGAGCAATATACATGTTTTACTGTGCGCACCTTATTCTGCAAGAAATTGATGTTTAGTTGGATGAAATAGATTGACTATGTGGAGCGTTGCGTGTGCAGTCCTCCTAATGGGAAAAATGTGATATGCGATAAAAGACACTTCGTCCTTGTGGTTCTCAAAATAATTCTGAGTGAAGTTGGCTTGGTTGCGCGGGTGTCTGAGAGCAATTTATAAATCTAGGACGTCAATTATCTTTGCCACACAGGAACAAGTTCCTGTTAACTTAGATATTAACATTAATATCGTAAAAAAGACCACGTAAACAGCTCTAATCTTGGATGGGCTCAAGCCGGGTTATGAAATCTGTTGTTGCAGATGATGTAATGTTTCAAGTCGGTGGGTACATTTTCTGCATGGGCAGAATATTTTTCATAAGATGGCGATGTGTTGGATCGGCTTAGAAAGCAGCGCGGTGTTTCTAAGGCTTACTAATAATATAGTAACAAGCACTGTTAATCATGAAGTCCATTACATCCCGAGCCAGAGGTTGAAGCCAGGAGGAATATTGGTTGTTTTCTTAGAGCAGATAAGTATATTTACTGATAATACGAGTTACGGGTGTGTGGCTTTGAAGAAATGTTCAATATGTACAGGTTTTTTTTTGTTTAATTATGTTATATTTATATTTGTATTTGACATGTTTGTGAGATGGAGGGTTGGTTGGCGAAGGGAACCTTTAATTCAACAAATACCCAATCCTGGGTCGTGAAATTATTGTTCAGTAGTCTTTCAAGGTTTGGTTCATGATTTTGCTCAGTTATGTGGGTCCGGGCATATTACAAAGCTGTGTGTTTTACTGCTACTATTGAGCTTATCATTTAGTGCAATTTCTGTTAGCTGTTTTGCTGTTACCTGTTTATTTGTAAATTGTAGTTGTTGTCAAAGGTTCATTGTATTTTTATTTGGTTTATTCTCCACAATTTTGTTTGTAAAATTGGTTAATCACTAATTCTTGCTGTTCATTCAGTTATTACGGATGATGTATTATATGTGTGTGAAATTGTGATTGTGTATTGTCATAAGTGTGGTTAGAGCCAAAGTTTTTTTTTTCAGTTAGTTTTTTTACAACTCATAAATTTCTGCCTTGGTTTATTCATTAGTATTATCTTGAGTTGGCTCTTTTCTACTGGTAATCTTTTTATACTGTGATTTTGTTCGTATTTTTTTTTTACTCCTAAAAATAACATCTATAGTTTACTTGCAAGTTAATTAGTATTGAGTGGTGAGTTAATTGTGACTAATATTGCTCATATATTAAATATATAATATTATTTTGGAATTATTATTGGACAATTTGGAGTCACAATCAATAATAGTGAATTATGGCTGCTTTGGAGTATTTTATTGAAGATGGTAAAGATTATGTGTTGACATTAGGGTGAAGCTTTTAAAAACCTATGCATCCACTGAGGCATTGCAAAAGAAAAAAAGAGGTTGGAAGACATGGTTAGAGGGAACAGGAGCCTCTTAATTATAGAGGATCGGGAAAAGAGAAGTGGAAATGGATGGAATATGAGGAAAAAAAAAAAGTGGCCGAGTCCTTAAAACGGATAATATGTAAACTTTTGATCTTAGTACTTCGTCAGATAAAAAAAAGAGCTAGAGGATGAGGTTAAGTCTCATTAAAATAAATTTGCTTGACTTAGATTGAAAGAGTGTCAGGGGTTAACTTGATAAGCTTAATACAGCTTTAAAGATAGTCTGTCATGCACATAGGTGGCTCGAGATTCATAGAACCGTTGTCAACATCGCCATCGTGAAAGAATTTTCTGCCCATGCAGAAAATTTTAGCCCACCGACTTGAAACATTCCTGCAACAACATATGTTCGTATCCCCGGCTTGAGGCCTCCAAAATTAGAGCTGTTACGTGGTCTTTTATATTTATTAATGGTTAATATGAAGTAACAGGATGGTTCCTGTGGCTAAGATGACGTTCTAGGGGTAGTAAATCTCTCAGGATACCGCAACAAGCCAATATCTCACACTCAGAATTTTTGATCAGAATAATGGACGAAGTGGACGATATACATTTTTATTTAGGACTGCACGCAGCTCCACAATACAATAGTTCATGTCATAAGTATAATGGCAGATAAGGTGCAGTAAACAATATTCTCTTCTAGGCAGTCAGTTCATGTCAAGAACGCTGTCCTTTTGTTTTCAATATAATTTCTATTTCTTCAATCTACGGGACACTGAGCAATTAAACTTCTTGTCAAATACAGATAAATATATACTAATCTTCAATCTCTGAAGTTCTCTCTTTTGAGATTACAGGGTTATATAAAAAAAGTGACAGACCGGGACAAAGAAATGTTCTTGGAGTCAGTTGGAGAGTAAAGTGGCAGTTCTTTGAACTTGAAAATCAAGAACTCATGATATCCCTTCAAAGTCAACAACAAGAAATTTGGACTACGTGATAAGTTGGCTAACTTTGAGGCATTATCATTGAGGAGAGGAGTAAAAATGCAAACCTCGAAGTGAAGTAAATAAGAGGCAGAGTGAAGAAATGTCACTCCATGTTTTGGAATTGCTAAAGCTGAGAAAAAGGGTGAATGGTTTGCTGGATTATTGTGTTACACAAGAATTATATTGTCACATTTTAGTTATGAAAAACCTATTGTACAACATGCCAGTGGTACCCAATTGTGATACAAAACAGGTCAGCACGACCTGAAAAAAGTAAAGATCTCATGCCGGGACAGATACAATACTTCCCTCGACATCACTCTGATGCCTGTGTTTTCCAGTCGAAATTCGAAAAATTAACTGCCTCCTCTGGTAGTAAGGTATGTGTGCATACCTCACGCACCGTACTAGTGCGAAATCTGCCACCCGGCACTACATGGCACGCACTGGGTGACTTTTTCCAGTTCACTGCTGACGTAAAATTTGTACGCCTTTTGCTGCCTATCAACAGTTTCAATTGATAGGGTTGGCAATTATTTATTTTTATTTCCAATGGGGATGCACGCATGGTCGTCGATCTTGACAACGGTGCTTACTTTCGAGACCATTTGCCTTGGTGTACAATTGATACACATGATTCGGCACCCCACAGATTTTAATGCATTCTTGTGCACAATTTTTCTTCTATAATCCTATATATTTCTAGATATTAACTATCTTCACCCGCTAGTTCCTGAGACGTTTGTTGGAATGTGCTAGATTACTTCACTCATTTTGACAACTTCTTTTTCTTGGCATTATTTCGAGTGTATATTTCAGGTATCTCCTGGAAGAACAAGTTCAGAGGCTTCCTGTACTAATTATTCTTTTCACAGGTTTGCAGTCTGTTGGGTCTTGTTGGATTCTATAGGGGAAATGTTTGCCTAATGTTTCAGAAATTAACTTCAGTTCTGTCTTATTAAGAAAGAACTCTCCAAATAAGATTTATTTGGTCACATTCTTGTGATGTTTCTTTAATATATACTTAAGTTGTTATTTTCAAAAATCAACCAATTTTACGATTTGCCTGATGCTCGATTTCCTTTTATCCTTAGAGTCGACGCCTCTGGATCGGGAATCGGTGGTACACTTATGCAGGAATTTGAGGAGTGTCTACATCCCAATTCTATATGTTAGTCGTAATTTGACATCCACTAAAATGACTGCAAAATTTCGCAATGAGAGGGTGGCCAGGAGCATCACTTGCGCTCCCAACCCTACGAGTATGATATTCTGGCCATCAAGGGCAATAAAAACGTTTTGTCGCGGATGTGTTTGTCACGCTGTGTATAAAAGACTCACTATCACCTGACTAACTCGGGAAATACATGAACCTTGTGCGGTTACATAGCTAACCTATTTACTGACTCTTCCTCACGTGGTGGACAATTGGACTATTCCACTCTTGATGATCTTTTTTGCTGACAATGCTGATGCTGACTAGAAATTTCCAGATTTATTGCTGCTGTCCAAGGGTAGATGTCAATGAACTCGTGAGGAAATGCCAAACGCTGAGAGAACTAACTTGAATTTTTTCATTGGAAATTGAAAAGAGAAGAAAATCGCTCAAGGACTCTATTGTACAGTACTTACAGATATTGAATCGGTTCACTCGGCACCTGATAATGATGAATGCCTGGTATATTCCATCCATATCGCCAATATTGAGTTCTACCTCCTTTTACTCAGCTCATTACAGGGATGTCTAGGAGATTCTGAACAGTTGTCATACTTAGTTTATGTGCAAAAACACACACATTCGTTGACGGTCTAATGATAATGTGACATTTGCAGTTTTTAATTGCAAAAAACGTGATTTATTTCTACTGCTATTGAGAAACCGACGGCGCTTGAAGATTATGGGGGACCTAACCTCAAGGATGCTTTGCATGGTCAAGGGATACAACTTACTCTATAATCATTTCGTGCTTTTTGGTGAAACACGGAACGTTCGTGCTTAAAGTTACATTATAATGCAGGGACCTTATATGTATAAGTTTTTACGAGAATATAGCAAAGGATCATGGGACTTGAACGTGGGACTTTACTGGGTGTATTTGTCCACAAGTGTGTATAATTCTATGACAATTACTTACTTGTTTAATACACAGTGCTTTAAATTAGCGGTTTACTAATAATAGTTCTAATTCGCGGGATTAAGAAAATTATTGAGTGAAACATTTTTGAGAGTTCTCAATACTATTATCATTTTTTACTATACATCAAAACGTTATTCTTACCTGTTTGGACACACAAACTTCGTTAGGTGTAAGATTACATTTTTTGTATTGACACCACAATACACACTGTTTATGGACAAGTACTTAAGATGTCCACATGACTTTCATCTTTTAGCGTACGATGTTGCATTCAATTTCACTTTTACTAATATGATTGTCTGCCTCATTTCATCTTTATTTACGCTGGTGCATATTTGTTTATTCTATATTGTTTTTGCATTTTTTATGTTGATCATGGATTTAATTAATTGACAGTAAACTGATCAACTGGACTGTGGACTGATAGGCGTTATTTAAACGGTGTGAGGTATGTAAGTGCAATGTATTGCTACCATCATTTTTTTAATATGTTGAGTACTATTAGTTATGGCGACCCTACGGTTTTGCTGGTTAAAAAGGATTTTGTCTAAAGGAGACATTGGCTTTAGGTATTAAACCATCGACCACACTTTTAGTGTTAAATTGCCTACCCTATGGCAGTCAAAACCTGGGTGACTCTCGCTATACATTGCCCTTCTTCTTCGTTCGTCCTGAAAAGGGTCGGTGGTTGCGTTGTGTCTGTTTTCCGCCTAAGCTGTGATATCTGCACCTTTCGGTCGACCACATTCTGACTTCTGCACGGCATTTTTTAGGACCGGGTTTGCCCCTTCCCATTTCGATCCACACTCGCTCAGCCAGATCTGCACAGCCTGCAGGGACTTTTGTTTCACAGGACCACCACGTGGAGGTGGAGTGCGGTCTTGACCAGCTCTGGTTCGCTGGTCCTGACGCAGGCAGTCAAGCTATGAGTCGCTGACTGCAGTCTCTATTGCTGCGTTCTTGAGGTCCTGAGGTCCTGGGTGCTATACTAGTTCTTTAGTTATAGTGATGAAATTTTGATGTTACCATATTTAATCCTGGTGTTGTTATAATACTCACCCACGCTCACGGAAATAATGAAAACTTTGTTTCCATTATTTTTTTTTTTTGGGGGGGGGGGGGGGGGGGGGGGGGAGTAGGGAGTAATGTTATGTGATTAAAATTCACAACGATTGTGCCTAATATATGGTTTAGCTCAACAGGGCTCTTTGTTTTTTTTTTTTTTATACCGCTCACATAATAAGGAACGTTTTGTTAGTGACATTAAAGGCCGATATGCATTGGCACTGGCTCACGTGAAACTAGAGCAGAGCAGAAATGCGGGGGCCTTAACGATTTGTGTGTCATGGCGAGTAGACGTATTGTGTTTGAGCTCCTTATTGTTAAAGTGTTTAAAATGGAGTTCTTGTTATCACTTAATACATCAATATCTTCGGTGAGATGTATGTAGTTTATCTAGTTATCTGTATTGACAAGAAATATTGTAATTGCTCAGTGTGTCCCGTGTTGTGAAGAGATAGAAATTATTGAACACAAAAGGACAGCGTTCTTGACATGAAGTGACTGCCTAGAGAGATATTGTTTACTGCATCTTCATCATCATCATCATAACCCTCCACTCCCAAAGGAGCATAGGCCTTCAACAAACACATGCCAAGTCCTCTTGTCACGTGCCATCATCTCAAGTTCTTTCCACGTTCTCCTCAACATTTTTAAACTCTCTGTTTCCAGAGCTCTCTTTCTCCATGTGCTTCTTGGGGTCTACCTTACCTCTCTTGCCCTGGGGTTCCAGAACAAGGACTGCCTTGTAATGCTATCAACAGGGTTTTCACTCAATATGTGTCCTATCCATCTCGCCCATCGTCTTCTTCTCATCTTCTTCTTGGCACTTATCTTAGTTCACTTGTCATCAGTTCTCACGTTGGTAAACACTTTGTGTCATACCATTTTAATCCCTATTCTATTTCTTCGCAAGCACCCATTTTATGAAAGTCTGTAGCTTTTTGGTAGTTGTCTTTGTTGTTCTCCATGTCTCAGAGCCATACAATAGGACTGACTTCACATTTGAGTTGAAGATTCTTATTTTCGTGTTGGATCCGATTTCTCTTGATCTCCATATATTTCACAATGCAATGAAAGCTCCTCTTGCCTTTTGTATTCTTATTTTGATATCGCTGTCTGTCCCTCCAGCTTTGTCTATATTACTGCCAAGATATGTATACGATTCTACATCTTGTATTGGTGTTTCTTCAAGTTCAACGCTGTTATCATTACCTGCATTTATTCTCATTATTTTTGTCTTTTCCCTGTGTACGTATTTTCAGACCCAATTGCTGTGACCTCTCATCGAGTATTTTCAATTTGTCCTGCAACTGATTACGGTTATGGGACAGAAGAGCCAAGTCATCAGCAAAATCCAGATCATCCAACTGCTTAGTCAGAGTCCACTGGATTCCATTTCTGTTGTGTGTTGTCGATGATCTCATAACCCAGTCTATTGCTAGTAAGAAAAGAAATGGAGACAAGAGGCATCCCTGCCTAGAGAGATATTGTTTACTGCATCTTATCTGCCATTATATGTTGGCATGAACTATTGTATGTGGATCTGCGTGCAGTCCTAAATAAAATGTATATCGTCCACTTCGTCCATTGTGGTTTGTAAAGTTTCTTTTCTTCTTTCCACTCTGTCAAGTGTCAGTCTGTATGCTCTGTAAGGAAGAGTGGTGTGTTGTTGAGATCAGGCATGCTCCAGTCTACCCAGCTGTAAATGGGTAACTCACCCTAGTCCTGAGTTAGGGATGGGCAAAAGGCTCCCCAGGGGAAGCAGGCCCAATTTATTCAGACGTACACACTGGGTCATACGAGTACATCATGGTATGTTGACATATCAATTTGTAGGTATACATAGCAGATCTGAAGTCATGACACATTCAGAAATAATGGGCAGTACATCAAAAGTTCAATGTCATGATATATTATGGCCGCATCCCCCCTATCTGACTAAACGCGTCAGTGAAGGCAGATCGGTAAATAACTAAAGTTACTTGACGTCCATAGTTTGTAGTATATATTATGAAACCACGAAAGGGGGGTTTCTAGCAAGATTGAGATCTCCCTGTCACTGTCCGATAATAGGATAAATAATCTGTTCTCTTGGCAGTGATCAAAATATATGATGACCGAAATCTAACATGGCTGCCTCCCTGAGTTGTCGTTCACTCATTCATAGGAAGGAGAATATAAGCCAGAGTTAATTTATAATGGGTATATATAAATGATTTCATAAATGTTTCCATACAGCTCTACGGTGATCAGGTTAATTCACGTAGCCATAACCGCTGCAGGAAAGTCTGTCATCTTCGTCGATACAAAACACGACCCTAGCGATACGAAGCACAATGTTCCATCTAGGTCGAATCGACATGAGATCATCAAAATAGGGTCTGGCAATACATGGAGTCCGAATTATCCATTGTACCGTACCTTAGGAGAGTCTCTAACATAAACTATAGTAGAGATACCATCTCCTTTAGAAGAAAACCACTTCATGAATCATATTTCCTTAAGAATCTACCAGCCCTTTGAAAAGTGCGTACCCGCCATTATCACGGTACATCGGAACTCATCACGACTTGTCAAGACAACTCATACTTCCGCTAGACCGGAATAACAAGAATCTAGTCCCTCCTACCCATCCAAAATATACAATATAGGACTGATTCTACTTGTACTAATAATAATATGTAATACATATGAATTCAGGCCATAAACACAATAAGCAAATTAATATATTTTCTGGCCCTAAAAAATAAGTACAAACGTAAGCGCAATATCCTTGCGCCGGATCAATATCCAGAACGATTACTCCTATAATCAAAAGTGTGAATCAAACATGGATTCTCTCGCTTTTACCATAGACAGCATTTTCATACACAAATGAATGAATGTCTATATTTTTCCCATATTAATAGCCATATCGATTTTTGTAATATGTGCGTCAAAATATGCACGCAACAGATTACCACACCCCTCGGAAAAAAAAAATGGTACATTTTTTTTTTTGAAATACATCTAGGAGCAACATACAATAGGCTCACAACGCACCAATACAATGCGCAGATGATAAGCATAAGTTTTATGACCTTAGAGAAAGTACTTCTCTAAGTATAAATATTTCCAGAGAGGTGTCACCAACGCATACTACAATATTAGCAATGACACAATTTCCACATTAGTTTTATACATAAATTTCATCTCTAAGATATCTTAACATCATGATCATCAAAGACGAAAAACATTGAAAGATCAGCGGTGAATAAATATCAATGAACCGCTAAGTAGTGTTACAATCAATATATGATATATTACATATGTGTACACATTTCAACATAGAAACAACTGTATCAAAGTTGTATATAACAGTTATGAATCATGTGGGCATCTAGACAAAATATCTGCCATCACATTTTCTGACCCACGGATAGCTCGCACCGAAAAATGAAATGGCTGTAGAGCAATCGCGTATCGCGTTGATCTCGCGCTCTTCAGATTTTTACTCTGAATAGCCGTAAGAGCTTTCTGGTCAGTTTCCACAATGAAATGCGCGCCCAGAAGAAATCTTTGCAGTTTAAGGATTGACCAAACCATAGCCAATAATTCACGGTCTAGGACCGAGTAATTCTTCTCTGCGGCATTTAATTTCCGAGAAATATACATCACAGGATGCAGAGTTCCAGAGTACTCTTGCATTAGTGCAGCTCCAATCCCGGTGGATGAAGCGTCACTACGAAGAATAAATGTCTTATCCTTAGAAGGCAATACTAGGATAGGTGAAGTAGAAAACATAGTTTTAACCTTATCCAAAGAGGATTGACATTCTTGAGTCCAATGGACTACATTAGGAGACCCTTTCTTTAGCAAGGAAGAAAGAGGTGACATAATGGAGGACAGATTCGGGATGAATCGTCCATAAAATTGTATTAGACCTAAGAGACTTCGTACTTGCTTTTTAGTCTTAGGAATAGAAATGTTAAGTATCTTACTTGTATTATGGTCTTCTGTTTTTAGGAACCCATGACCAACACGGTGTCCTAAGAAAGATATTTCGCTAAAACCAATACATGCTTTCGATGGTTTCGCTGTCAGGTTATGCTCGCGTAAGATAGACAATAGTTCATTTATACCATTATAGTGATCGTTCCAAGTATCACTGAAAAGACAGATGTCATCAAGATACGCAATGACATCTGAGCGATGAGATAGGATTCGACGCATCATGCGTACAAATGTTGCAGGGGCGTTCATAAGACCGAAAGGCATGAAATTCCATTGGAATAGACCCCTAGGCGTCGAAAAAAAAGCAGTAAACGGTTTGGCGTGTTCGGATAGTGGAACTTGCCAATATCCCTTAGACAAATCGAGTTTAGTAAAGAAGTGAGAATTCGATAGTCTCGTAAGTAGCTCTTCTAGTAAAGGCATAGGTTCAGCATCGAATTTAGTCACTTGATTCAATTTGCGATAATCCACGCAAAGACGTATGTTATTGTCTTTTTTCCGTACTATAACCATCGGCGAAGAATATGCTGATGTGGATGGTTCAATAATTTTTAACTCTATCATCTCATCTAACTCTTTCTCTACCTGTGCTTGAAAATGTATCGGGATAGGATACGGTCTGACTCTTATAGGACTATGGTCAGTAAGAATAATGTCATGTTGAATGACATCAGTTTGACCAGGAATGTCAGTAAGGACATCCTGAAATTGTTCTAACATAGTAGAAACTTGTTTCTGCTCTCCTGGAGATAATTCTGGAGAAATTGCAACATCTTTCCATGATTCATTAGAGTGAAGAGGAATCATTGGAAAAGGTAAATTTACATCCGAGAAACTCGTTTCCTCATCCTGTATTACTGACAGAGATGAGTACTGTCCATGTTGGACTGGAAAATCGTCCGTTGCCTGGAAAACAGGTTGTAAATAATCAGGACGTTCATGGAATTCCGTGAGCATGTTGATGTGGAAGGTTTTACGCTTCCCGTCAATATCGACGATATAGTCAACATCGGAAACTTTTGATATTATATCGTACGGACCTTTCCAAGAAATGAGAAGTCTATTTTCCCTACAAGGTAGCAAGACAAATGCTTTGTCACCTGGACAAAGTTGACGCAAACATCTCTTTTTATTGGCAAATTCCCTTGCCTTCTGTTTCGCAAATTCAGAAGAAGCAGTTGCCAATTTGCATGCTTCAATAATCTTGTGTCTAAGTGCGATGACATATTCATAAGAGGATTTTGTGTCATCGACAATATTATCAGCAGTTATAAGATCATGAAGTAAGGACATAGGACCTCGCGGTTTCGCGCCAAAGACAAGTTCAAAGGGAGAAAATCCTGTATGTTCGTTGGCGACCTCTCTATATGCAAAGAGAGCCGCGGGTAAACCCCTATCCCAATCCTGAGGATGATCTTCTGTTATCTTACCTAGTAGGTTTTTCAGAGTTCTATTCAAACGTTCCACCATCCCATTGGACATAGGATGATAAATACTACTCAGCGATCTCTCTATCTTCAGAGTCGACATTACTTGAGACATGGTATCCGATATGAGTTGGGTACCATGGTCGGATAATATTTCTGCTGGACACCCCAGACGAGAAAATATTAACCAAAGAGCATCTGCGACATCAGCAGTAGTTATGCTCTTTAGAGGAACAGCCTCCGGCCAACGTGTGCACATATCAACACACGTCAAAATAAATTGGTGTCCTCTAGCAGACTTTATCTTAAATGGACCAATGATGTCTATCGCCATTTTTTGAAATGCCCGAATGGGAATGTCTGCAGCCTGAATAGGAGCATCATGACGTGGACCTCTGGATTTAATCTCTTGACATACTTTACAAGATCGACAATAGATTCGTATGTCCTTATTCACAGCAGGCCAAAAGAAAGATTGACGAACTATAGATTTAGTACGGGAAAAACCCATATGTCCAGCACACTGCGAATCATGAGCGTGCTGTAAGATTTTAACTCTCATATTTTTAGGCACAAGGATTTGAGAATGAATGGACTTAGCGGAGTCTTGTACCATACGTACAAGTACGCCATTCTTCATCGTAATCCAAGATTTACGATTAGTATCCTTATTCGGATCACCTTTTGTTGCCAGAGTAAAGAATTTCTTTAGAGTAGGATCATCTTCCTGCTGTTTGATAAAGGAATCGTGGGAAATCTCCAAGGGATCATCTTGGATCTGCGCATCATTATCTTCAGAATGTGAAGATTGTGGCATATTAAGAGCTTGAGCCCTAGTGATTACTGCATTAGCAGATTGCATATTAACATTTTCCCAATTAGAAAATTTGCTGTGGAGTGCATTCTTTCACTCCATGAATGCGACCGATGATAAGATCAGCGATCGGATTCGGCAAGAGACATGCTTGCACCTCTCCTGTAAAGAAAGGCGTAGCAATATTGATAATGGCAGTGGAGTACTTCTCCAATGTGCCACCAAATGTTACACATTTGACTATATTGCCTGTAGCTCGAGAAGGATTTACGAGTGATTGCCTCACTCCAATGGTAGTGCACCCCGAATCGAAAAGAATTGATACCGGAGTACCATCTATTAGGCCCCTATTAAAGACAAGAGCACCCCTTCCATTATGCGCAATTGACGCATGGAGAGCGGGAAGCGGGTGACCGCAGCTTAAAGTAGACACTGTGGTTGGATCGAATAATGTTTTGCATTGCGAACACTCAGATGCTCTAGCAAAATCGAAAGCGGAATTTGCTACACTGTTGGAGTCTTTTTTATCATTATTCTGATTATCGGTGTCGTGGAACTCCTGTTGTGCAGAGTTAGCCTGGTAATAGATTTACCATGTCTTTTGTGTTGTGATCTACCTCGGTTATAATTGTCTCTATAATTATTATTGCCTCTGTTATAACCCCTATTTGGGTTTGAATCATAACATTCATGATCATAATCATCATGCTCATTATATTGAGTATCCCTGTAATATTGTTTCTTTTGTCTCCATGAAGCACTTGGGTAGTTCCTATAGCTACTCCCTTTCCGAGAATTTCTAACATTATGGGTACCCCTCGCGTGTCGAGGACTATCAGCCCGATTCCAGTTCTTCAAAGAAGAACTCTGATTTGAGTGGTTATCTTGGTTTTGATACTTATTCCAATTAACCTTTTTATCAAATTTATTTTTAGCTCCTTGGAATTTGTGTGAGTAATTCTGGTTATATTCTGTTGCCGAAAAACTGGCATACTCTCTTTAATGTTAGAGTTACTAAGAATCATGTCAGGGTGTGCCGTGGCATACTGGTCACAATATTCTTCCATTTGCTTTATTGTACCAGGTTTACGCTCATGTAAGAACTCTAGGAATGATTTATTTACAGAAGACATGACCTTGTCTCTTAGCAATAAATCCGTAAGACCATCAAATGTTTTCTCTGTTTTGGATAATTCAATCCATCGTGAAAGTGTAATTCGTGCTTTTGAGATGAAATCTGAGAATTCTACACCTACCTCAGGTCTCATTGTTTTAAACAAAAGACGATAACCTTCTTCAGACAGCTGATATCTCTTTATCAAAGCTGCCCTAACAGCATCATAATTATCTTTGTCGGCCTCTTCAACAAAATATAACTTACTCAGAGACTCCCCTTTTAGATTTTCAGACAACTGATTCACATACTGTGATTTGTCAACATTATGAGATCGACAAGCCCGTTCAAATCTAGAAAGCCAAAATGTTATGTCATCACTGGTAGGGTTAAACGCTGGTACCTTGACCTTGTACACAAAGGGTTTACCATTACCACCAGATGCCTGATTAACATTACTCATACATGTCAATTTTAATTTCTCTAATTCAAACTCATGTTCTCTTATTGCTTTTCTCTCTTCAGCTTCTCTATCTAATCTTTTCTAATCTTTTCTGTTTTGCAGCAGCAGCAGCTTCTAATTTTTTCTGTTCTGCTGCAACTTCTAAAGCAGCAACTTCTAATTTTTTCTGTTCTGCAGCACTTCTAATTTTTTCTGTTCTGCAGCAGCAGCAACTTCTAATTTTTTTCTGCTCTGCATCAGCTTCTAATTTCTTCTGTTCTGCCTCAAATCTCCTTTCCTCCACTTGCATCTGCAATTTCTTAAGTTCAGCAGCAGTATCAGCTTCTTTTTTCTAATCTTTTTTTCTTCAGCTAGAGCTTTCCTTTCTTCTGCAGCAGCTTTTTTTTCTTCTATTTGAAGTTTTCTCTCCTCAGCCGCAGCTTTTTTTTCCTCCGCAGCAGCTTTTCTTTCTTCAACAGCAGCAGCAGTTTTTTTCTCTTCTGCAGCTAATGCTTTGTCATATTGAGCAACAGCCCATTGTTCTAAGTCTTTTCCAGTCTTATCAAGACATTTTCCTTGTGCAATGAAATAATCTAATGTAGACATATTGTCTTCTTAAAATCAGAAACCTGAAAAAGTAAATAAATTACCCTATTTCACTTTAATGGGAGACAAGTCTATACCATAGACTTAGTCTTAGTCCAAACTTGTATGGTTTATAATAACCAATGATAACTTGAGTACCTGTGGACAACAATAACTGTATCTCAAATACTGTGGGGACAAGCCTTACAAAGGTCTTGTATACCTCAATGTAATCAAAGATCATTTGAGTACCTGTGGAAAAAATATTTCCCTTTACCAATCACTTTGGGAGACAAGCCTTACAAAGGTCTTGTACATTTTGTTTTATAACAATAACAATCATAAAGTACTGATCTGTACTATACTATCAGTGTATACCACTATACGTCATATGTCAACTAAAGACATTACAAAGGACAAACAAGAAAAGACAATATGAACACATTTGCAGAGATCAAATTAAATTAAATAGGAGAAATGAAAAAAAAATGATCACAGAAACCGTGATGATAACTGCAATAAGATAACAAGACAAATAACGCCACAGTGTATAAACATAAGGGTGTAAAAAACTGAAATGAAAGGAAAGATGAGACCTACAATTATACAAACAAATCAAACAAAACTAAGGAAACACAAAATTATTAACAAAAACAACGAAGAAAAGAAACACCTCATCACAAACTAACAGAAATAGCAGCAAATTGTTGCTAACAAATTTCCAATTAAGAAAATGTGTACCTATAGAATACTAGTACCAGACCAATGTCACTCGGCATACCTTGTACTAGTCACACAGAACATAAACTAATTTAATACATAACAAATAACATGTAAGCATAAATAGCATATAGCATACAATAATAATTTATGTCATGAATGGAATGTGTTGCAGGTATAGTGTGTTGTAAAGCAGGCACAGTTTATTTTAATTACTAATAACTTGCCACTTTATTCAGTGTAATAGATTTAATTTTAAACTATTACACTGTCAATTTTTCTCTGTTGAGCATATGAAGATCCAACGATGAACTATGCACTTTATGTTCAACAACACTGTGATTCTTCTGTACGTTGAGAAATGTCAACAATACTGCTCCAGATATTTTCTACACTTGATACCACTGTCCTGTGTAATACTGTCTGTACAGCGAAAAAACTGTCAACAAGCGCTGACCTAGATACAGCATCCTATCGGTAATACAGGTCAAGCTGACATCGACTGTATAGCTGTCCTACTGGTGTTGATGTGGTCAAACAAATGTTCTTTTAGCTGTAAACTGTGATTCTCAACACAAAACTGCGTAAGCTGGACCCAGGAATCTGGCTCGCCACTGTAAAAGTTTCTTTTCTTCTTTCCACTCTGTAAAGTGTCAGTCTGTATGCTCTGTAAGGAAGAGTGGTGTGTTGTTGAGATCAGGCATGCTCCAGTCTACCCAGCTGTAAATGGGTAACTCACCCTAGTCCTGAGTTAGGGAAAGCAAAGGCTCCAGGGGAAGCAGGCCCTAAACTTGGTCACTCCAACCGACGCAGGATGGTGTATGTATGAAGTAGAAGTGTAGAGTGTGATTACCGCGAATGGTGTACTGTTCGTGTGCTGACCAATATAACCACTCATACACTTGTGTCTACAAGGCACCAATGCAGACTG
The DNA here is from genome assembly GCA_024509875.1 of Oreohelix idahoensis. NCBI lineage: Eukaryota > Metazoa > Mollusca > Gastropoda > Stylommatophora > Oreohelicidae > Oreohelix > Oreohelix idahoensis. The sequence goes on from JAMPIV010014426.1 coordinate 37,357, forward strand.
CTGGAATCTTTGTTTACTCAATTTATTCAGACGTACACACTGGGACATACGAGTACATCATGGTATGTTGACATATCAATTTGTAGGTATACATAGCAGATCTGAAGTCATGACACATTCAGAAATAATGGGCAGTACATCAAAAGTTCAATGTCATGATATATTATGGCCGCATCCCCCTATCTGACTAAACGCGTCAGTGAAGGCAGATCGATAAATAATAACTAAAGTTACTTGACGTCCATAGTTTGTAGTATATATTATGAAACCACGAAAGGGGGGTTTCTAGCAAGATTGAGATCTCCCTGTCACTGTCCGATAATAGGATAAATAATCTGTTCTCTTGGCAGTGATCAAAACATATGATGACCGAAATCTAACATGGCTGCCTCCCTGAGTTGTCGTTCACTCATTCATAGGAAGGAGAATATAAGCCAGAGTTAATTTATAATGGGTATATAAATGATTTCATAAATGTTTCCATACAGCTCTACGGTGATCAGGTTAATTCACGTAGCCATAACCGCTGTAGGAAAGTCTGTCATCTTCGTCGATACAAAACACGACCCTAGCGATACGAAGCACAATGTTCCATCTAGGTCGAATCGACATGAGATCATCAAAATAGGGTCTGGCAATACATGGAGTCCGAATTATACATTGTACCGTACCTTAGGAGAGTCTCTAACATAAACTATAGTAGAGATACCATCTCCTTTAGAAGAAAAACCACTTCCTGAATCATATTTCCTTAAGAATCTACCAGCCCTTTGAAAAATGCGTACCCGCCATTATCACGGTACATCGGAACTCATCACGACTTGTCAAGACAACTCATACTTCCGCTAGACCGGAATAACAAGAATCTAGTCCCTCCTACCCATCCAAAATATACAATATAGGACTGATTCTACTTGTACTAATAATATGTAATACATATGAATTCAGGCCATAAACACAATAAGCAAATTAATATATTTTCTGGCCCTAAAAAATAAGTACAAACGTAAGCGCAATATCCTTGCGCCGGATCAATATCCAGAACGATTACTCCTATAATCAAAAGTGTGATCAAACATGGATTCTCTCGCTTTTACCATAGACAGCATTTTCATACACAAATGAATGAATGTCTATATTTTTCCCATATTAAATAGCCATATCGATTTTTGTAATATGTGCGTCAAAATATGGCTTTGACTGAAGGCAACTTATACCACACATTTGTTCCACAGGCTAGTACCACCAGTTGGTACCACCGACTAGTATCCTGAAATAAGAAAGAAACAAATACCCTCCTGAGTACTGGGTTTCCTGATACGAAAATCAGGTCCCCCCTCCCCCCGGTCAAATCTGACACCTAGAGGATAGTGTGATTCGTTTCTGTAGCTAGGCGGGGGTGCCGTTCGGAAGGTCCTGGGTTCGATTCTCCGGTAAGCCACTCACTTCTGTTGTCTTTCTGTTGTCTAGTTTTCTGCTTCTTTATTTCTCACGAGCACCTGAAGCACGTGACCTTTATGGGTGAAATATTTATTTAAGTACATTTGAATGCTTGGTGCAGATTTCTACAAAGGACAAGCTACAGCGTTGTCTCCATTCTCCGTAAGAAGCGTAAAGGAAAATGATGATTCTCTCAATTGTGGCTTTAAACATGCACTCTTGACATTTATCTAATCATCATCAACATCATCTTTATTCTTCAGTTTCTGTAGGATGAAAGATCTTCTACAAATTTACCCCAAGCCTGCTTGTCCTGTCCTGTCCTGTCCTGTCCAGTGCCATCGGTTCAAGCTCTTTCTATATCTTTATTTTTTTTTTAATGTCTGTCTCCAGTACCCTTCTCCGTGCTTTTTTTAATAATCTGTACCTCTCTTACCCTGGGGAATCCAGAACAGAGACTACTTGTAACAGCATCATCAGGTGTTCTAAGGGTGTGTCATATCCAACGCCGGCGTCTTCTTCTCGCTTTTATGTCACATTTCTGCTGCTACAGCTGCAGTTTTCTCTTGCGTGTTTAGTGTTCCAACATACCAGGAACCAAATCTGAATATTTGTTTAGAAGAAAAAAAGGTAGGTCCAAGTCCAGACTCAATCCCCATTTCATGAAACTAGTAATTAATATGTGCAAGGTAAAGCTAAAGGGTACTCTGAAAGTAAACTCGCAATATCTTACAACGCTAACAATAATAACAAAGCTATGACACAAGAAAGGAATAACATAACATAAAAAAGTACATAAATAAAACTCAAACCAATATTTAATGCATGCCAGTATAGATACAAGTATTCTTCTGAATAACGCAACAAACTGAACTATTAACCAACAAATAAAAACTCTATAGTGAGGAATAATACAGTTCAAAACGTATATCAAACACAATCAAGAAATTAGCACACTAAATGGAGAAAAAAAAAAAACGTCCTAATATAACCAACAGTTCCATGTTTATGGTAAATGACGGAAAGGGGCGTGCTACACAAAGGAAAGTAGAAAAACATTTTAAATTAAAAAAGCGGTAGTCGCATAGCAGATACTAACGTAGGGGAGTCAACTGTTAGAGGCGTAACTATACTTCATAGCTTTATGAAGTTGGATGACCTATTCCCTTCTTCGTTATCTTTGCCTTCCATAACTCAAGAGCAGAGTCGGGTACACATTTAAAGCTAGGTGGACTGGAGAACGACGCTATTTGGTTTCGAACCCGGTTATTTTGCCTCGAGAAGCAATAGACTCTACCATTCCACACTTGAATTAAAATGTTAAATACCACATTACATAATTTGTAAGAAGTTCTCCAACACTTGGCCGCCGGGTGCCGTAGACACTAAAATGCCAACGATGTGAAACTTGGCAGGAGTTCACTCGCGCATACATAAAGAGCTCCTCAAGTGAGCAGAGTGGGGCAACATAAAGCTTTGTTGTGGAAAACTCATGGACATAAAACATCCTTGTGGCAGATGAGTGGGACAGTCATTTTAATTGTAAAATGTGCTAGCAAACAGGTCTTTTATCTTTCTTCTCAACTCTCTAAACAAAGTGGTGAAAGTGGAAGTAGAAAGAGAACAAAAATTAAGGAAAGAGAGAGAGAGAGAGAAAGACAGCGCGTGAAGCACACATTTTATGAACATAAATGTCTTCATGGGTCCTTGGCCTTAATCCTGTCTAGGGAAGAGGACCATTCAACTCGTGGCTTTGCTCTCACCCGTCAATTAGTGAGTCTGATATATTTTACCAATGTTGTGCCTGCTGAGCTGTTGAAGTCCTCTGGGTTTGCAAGAAAGCCCTGGAACTCACCCCAAAGGCTGCAGGGTAAAGAGTGAAAACTCTAATCCCTGTGGAACGAAGAAAAAAAAAAGGTAATTAGCCGCTTATATATTCCCTGCTCCCGAAATATTCTGGTAAATGCCCAAACGTCTTCCAGACTCCCGGGAAATATAAAACTATCATCATTGTGGTAATATGAGAGGTTATTGGTGTTACTCAACTAAGTGTAAGCATAGTGAGGTCAAGCTGTGTAAGTCCCTGAGTCTAATTGTTGATGATGTTGTATTCTCAGGGTACCTATCCGCTACCTCTCTGAGATCTCACTCTGGGAAATATTTTCTGGGTATGTTATATGGCTACGTGTCTAGGGTAATGTAGGTATAGTGATGTGTCAATAAAACAAACACAACTGTAACTCAATATAATTGAATTAAGTAAGACTGTGTGTAAATTTATATAATTATATTACAATTTTTAATATTCCTAAACCTCAATTTTCTGGAACAGGAATTTTCAACTCAAAAGAAATGTTTCTTTATTTACAAGTTTTAAATAAATAGGGTGGACATCCTGTCCATAAACTGATAAGTCTAAAATATCAATAGGTTTGTACTCCCTACTGGAATATGTTAACACTGGATAAGAATTCTGTCCATGATTTGAGGGTTTGTGTGTTTCATCATGCCCCCCTTTAATTTCTTGTATTTGGGTGGAATGATAAGGATGAGTCCTCAAGTGCCAATTTTAATAGACTTATCTTAAAAGCCTGTCTGTGGTGGTGGCTTGAGAATCTTCAAGAACAACAAGTATTTCAGAGTTCCCCTGGATGCTGATGTGGCAGGAAGCTTGCAGTTATATAAGAAGCTCTCTCTGTGCCCACAGGTTCTGAATTTCCAGGGGTTATGTCACTTTTCAATTTGGCAATTCAACCTGCAAGTAAAGAATAAATCACACAATCACAAGATTGACTGGCTGTTAATGGTTCAAGTTCAGACCGCTATCGTCCAGACGGCAAAGGCATTCAACATCAATGCTTTGCATCTGCTCTCAATCTGTCTGTGTTTTAGTTTTTCTCAAATGGCCTACTATGCCGGCAGATTGTTAATTTTATCGCCCCATCCTAAACTACAATTAAACAATCAGAAACGCGTTAAGAAAATTTAACTTTTCAGAAGGCTATCAAATTGAGTAGTTCAGAAGTGTGTTTGTTCGTCTGTCTCAATTTTATTTATACAATATCTTTGTTATTAATGGGTCGATTTTTAATATTGAAAATGATTATTAAACAGACAAATGTCCTCTATCTTCCTATATAGGTTTCTTTTAATTATTTGTCCCCGTTTTCATATGTGTAATTTTTAAGTAATTATTTGCTCCTTTCACTGAACCAAAATATTAGTAAAATAAATGTTTCTACGGCCAGATAATTTATTATAAGGGAAATTCTTATGGTATTATATTTAACAATATTAAGGCTACAATTCAAGACATCCCTTTTATTTAAACTCTCTAAACCCTCTGTGGATGGGAAGGAGCGAAGCTCCTGACCGGGTTGGAAGAAAGTCCTCAGGTTCCCCAGCCTCGCAATGACATGTCATTGGGCCGAAGGGCTGAAAGCCCAAGTGCTGCTGGTTAAGGAAAAAAAAATAAAAAAATTTAAACTCTCTTTATTTATAAAGAAATACATTATCTAAGTTTTCCCAAACACACCGATTAGGCTTGCTTTCCATTTTAAACAACCTCCCCTCTCCCCTATAAAACGAGGTAACAATTTGGTTAGTTGCCAAACTTTACGGCGTTCGTTCATAAATATTTGGGAAGGGTAGAGCGTGTATGTGTGTTTGGGGGTGGGACTTTTACGCGTGGTGTTAGAAAAATTCAAAACTTTATTTAAATGTTGGCGCTTTGATTTGACGATGGCCTTGAGACAAATTTCAAATGCTGTAGTTATTAATAGATTTTAAGAGTACGTTAGTTAATTTTCTAGCGGTTGATTTGCCGTGGCCTTCAGACCAAGGTCAAACATGGAAATTATTTATAGCTTTTTAACGGGGTAGTAGAAAATTCAAATTATTTTGTCCAATTTTTAGCGGTAGGTTTGACCTTGCCCTTGACAAATTTCAAACATAGTAGTAGTAGTGGGTTATAGGTTGTAAATTTACGTTAACTAGATTTTTGAATCGGGGAAATTTGAGCGGGGTGTCACACAGAGTACTTTACTACAATCATCATCATTTCCCCTTACGCTCCTTGTGGAGTATTGTCACGGATTGCCTCCCCTGCTCTGCAGTAGTGGTCTAACAATGGCCAAAACTGAAGAGTACCTAAAATTGGTCGTCAAAGGTGTATACCTTCGCACAAGATTACTCTTGGCAGAGTTGTAGATAGAAGGGTAAAGACGCTTCTATACCTAGGGACAATTCACACGATATTTTCAGAAGTAAAGAACAATGTTGCCTTGGGCTAAATAATTGTTAACTTATGTCTGATCCGTCGCCTTTTGTGAAGGATTATGCAATGGTTATGGCCGGTACAAGCCCCCAGCTGAGTTAATTCAGCGAATTTCTTCTTATAATGGTATAGCTCTGTTTAGAGGTAAATATATGTCTAGTTATATATATGTATATTAAATAGTTGTGCTCTTACGTTTGCTTTCATACATGTAATAACTGAATCAACTATGTTTGTTTAGTTTTAAAATAACATGTAACAAATTTAATAGTGAAGTAGCCTATAACAGGTTAAAATAAATATGGAAAGATTGGTGGAATTTTAGATGAAAAGCGTCTTCATAGAGACAATAGGGGAGTGATAAAAGTATGTTTTGCTGATGCCTTTTTTTTCAAGAACTTAACTCTAGGAGAGTTCTGTCGCCGTGGTTTCCGTCACTTCTTTTTGGTGATGAGTGCACTTCTCCACATAACTAGTCCAATGTAGGTGGTCAGTGTTGATGCTCTTCTCTCACACTAGCGGAGTAGTAATGTTAGTACTTCAAACCATCTGATAGCTTGTAAACACGAAATTTTTAAAGACAAAAAGAAAGAATTAATGCATCTGCTAAATACACTGTGTTGGAAGCTTAACAGACGCATCCTCTCGCTGTCCATTTACCTATGTTAATCTCTCAGAAGAATTAAATTCTTGAGTACGCAGCGTAGCTCAAGGAAGATAATTAAAAATCACCAGTACTCTTCTGAGTATTAAACTGGGAAAATGTGTCTGGACAGCGCGAATAATGATTTGTGCCTGAACTAACATTAACAAGTTACATATATATCACAAAATGGTATAATACACTTGAGGCACATGTGATATAATCATCACCCATCAATGCTCCAGTCAGTTTAGGGTCACCTCTGCTGTCGGTTTTCCGCATGACTAGCAAGAAACAATCACCAGCGCTTGCTGTAGTGGTTCATGAATAAACTATTTTCATATATTGAGGTTGCCAGTCTCATATATATATATCTCCTCTTAGCTCTTGCACTAAAAATCTCCTTAGCCCCCAAGATATTAGAGTGAGTCATGTTTACTGTCGAGCCTGGTTCTGTTTCGGTAACAATAGCTTGTTTTACGATAGTGAATTGTTAACTCACTGATCAACCCTCCGATCCAACCGACCGATTCGAGGGTTTCGAGGTCAGTTATAGGAAAATATCTACACCACTAGATACTCTGGTGTATCTTTTATTCCATAATTTAACATAACATGGTACTATCCATCGAAATATACACATTCCTGATGTTTTTCTTTCGGCGTCTAAGGTGAGAAACGAATTTCACCTCCATCTTGGAAGGGTAGATAACTCTAATCTAATATATATATATATATATATATATATATATATATATATATATATATAAATATATATATATATATTATATATATATATATATATATATATATATATATATATATATATATATATATATATATATATTTTTTTTTTTTTCCTTAACCAGCGGCACTTAGGCTTTCAGCCCTTCGGCCCAATGACATGTCATTGCGAGGCTGGGGAACCTGAGGACTTTCCTTCCAACCCGGTCAGGAGCTTCGCTCCTTCCCATCCACAGAGGGTTTATCACAGGAGCCGTTCAGGCTGTTCAGTCAAATTTCCGGCCGTAAACATTTCTTCAAACGCCGACGCCCGGGTTTGAACCATGAACACCTGGTCGCCAGTACAACGCCGAAGCCATTACACCATATATATATATATATATATATATATATATATATATATATATATATATATATATATATATATATATATATATATATATATATATATAGATATATCCACTTAGCAAGAAACATGTCAAATTCACATTTGTAAAAAAAGGTTTACACTTACCCCAAAAATTTTGGGTTATGCAATCTCCTCGCACAGGTTAGAATGGACGTAAGTAATTTAGGTTATGTGCTTTCGAATCACTTGGTCTAGAAATTTTGAATCCCTCTTATGACGGGTGAATCTGCGAAACACTTGGTCTGGGAAAGTTTCTCTTATGACAGGTGATCCCATTCCTTGGGTTGCAGTCTTGGTATTTAAAGTCCTGGTCCTTTAAGTTTACAGTCTTGTATTTAAATATGCGGGTTTACTTGTAAGTTCCAAAGTTGCCCAAATACTAGATCTGTCACTTATAATTATGGAATTCTAAGTCCGATGTATCACTGGCTTCTAGGAGTTTGCTCATTTGACGATGCGATGCAGTCTCTGTGTCTCTGAGTTTGCTATATTATATTCTCATTCCTCAGTACAAGTCCCAGATAGTGCTTCCCGGCAATTTTCCCAATGAGATTCATTGTGTATTCCGGCTCTCACTTCAATCCAATCGTAAGCACTTTTGCACTATGTGGGTATGGGTGTTTGTTGGTGTCGTTTTCATAGTGATGAATTGAAACGCGAATGGTTACAACGGAATAAATGTCAACAATGTTTTTCAAACGAAAACCAACAAGTATCTTGAATTGGGTGAACTGGTCAAGTATTGGCAGCACACAAGTCGTTGGTAACTTTACATAGATTTTATTCACCAGGACACGAAGTGGACAAGACGGACATCGTCACAGGCGCAAAGATCACACGACAACATATTAATTATTGCTGCTAAAGTTCCTGAAGATTCTCTTCTAGTAAAGACCTCTGTCCATAGACTAAGGATTACAAAACTGTTACCGTATAATATTCTTCTCAGTCACGACCGTTGACCTTCTTTCAAGGACGTCTATCATGGTAACGTATTCATACTCTGGGATGAAATCTTCCATATTACATTTGTTAAAATTCCCAGACGTTCATCCTACATAGCGTTGTACATCATATAATTTCACACAAAGTCATATACGATAATCCTATCAGTTAAAGGCTTTCAGTTGGCTACCCTCTCTTTACATCCATGCCACGACTTTGGCATTGAAGCATGTACGGCATTTAAAACATGTGCATAAGGTAAACAATATAACTTCTTCTACTCGTAGGAATTCTCCGACTACGATCCAAATCTTAAAGGCAAGCGACTCTGTAGATCCATTCTAGGAATGATAAAATTCCCGCTAGATTAGTAGTAGAGCGGCCTTTTTATGCAGCATTAAAATAAGAAGTGGGCGATAACTTACGTGACATAACTGCGATTGGCTTCGACCTGAAGACCAATACAAATCACAATAATAAATGGCTTCCTTCAACATGCCATTGGATACACAATATATATAATTACAATCATGGACACAAGCCAGTTCCATGTTTCCACTTCAAAACCTGACGTCACAAACTACTCAACTAGGTTACACGTGCGTTCCAAAGCAACTCACACAGCATTGTGCACGTCAGTGCGTGAATCAATCGAACGCACAAATAATATAACTATCTCAAGACTGGTGCGTACATTTGGTAGGACCGACGACTACCCCCTTAGGTAATAAATGTACGTAACAGCTCCCTTATTACCTCCCCTTAAAAAAATTAATTCTATTAATTTTTTTCGAACTAATTACTCGAGAGAGGTGAGTCAAAACTACAACAATATATACAATGCATAAAGTTATATCATATTAAGAAAAGAATATTGACTTGAAATTAATATAACTAAATGACAGTATGCATTAAAGCACACATCCACCATCGACCTACTTTGGAACGATGTGGTAATATTCGAAGTAAAAAGAAGTTGAAAAAAAAATGAAAATGAAGAATCAACAAAAAAGATGATAATAAAATTCAACTAAGTTTTTCAAAAGAAAATCGAAACATATGATTTCAAAAATGAAAATGAACAGCAACACTGATGATAATCAATGATAAAAGAATCAGTGAAACAGAAAATTTTGAAATACAATGTGCAAAAATGAAGCAATGCAAAATTAAACACTTTAAGAAGCAACGCACTTACTGATATCTAACACTAGTAAGTTTGACTAGTTATCTAAAAGTGAAATATCATGTAGTGGGATACGTGACTACACGTATTGCGAGACACTAATAACGTTAGTAGATGTGTGATTTATAAACAATCAAATTGCTTAAATTGAATTAATCTAATTCTAGTACTTAATTACACATAAATAAATAACTAGTAATTTATTCTAAGTAATTCTAATTTCAGTCATTGTGAATATTCGTTCAGAACTATTTAGAGTCAACAAGAATATGTTCCTAATGTTCCATGCACGAAATAAGTTTACGAACACGATATGTAGTGTAATATGTTCCATAACACTAACGAATGTCTATTTGTTGCTTTTTTCCAATGTTTCCATACTAAAAAAAATGTTACTTTAATATCACTGTTCCCGTTCTAACAAAACGTTACTTCACAAGAAATAATGTTATAATCCATATGTAAGTATGTTCTGAAAGTTATATTTATACGAATACTGCAAAACTATACATAGTCTTCACAGATGTACAATTAATGACACTGTACAAAGTTATTCATGTTTCGGTGAGGACGTTTCTCCATCTAAAAGTAGTTTAGTTTCACCAAGTTCACTAGGGCATCTTGAAAGACAGTCTGCAAATACATTCTGCACTCCAGGAATAGCTCGTATCTCAAAATGGAACGGTTGAAGAGCTATAGCGTAACGCGCTGACTTTGATGACTTAACGTTCCCTGTATTCAATGCGGTAAGAGCTTTCTGGTCAGACTCCACCACAAAGTGTGATCCGAGGAGATAACGATCCAGTTTTGTGATTGCCCAGACAAGAGCAAGGAGCTCTTTGTCTAGAACGGAGTAATTTATCTCGCTCGTTGTAAGCTTTCTGGATACGTACATAACAGGAAATAAGGTGCCTCCGTATTCCTGCATCAAAACTGCCGCAATAGCGTAGGAAGAAGCATCACTGCGAAGAACAAAGGTGAGATCTTTGTTAGGCAACTTTAAAAAAGGCTTTTTTGAAAAAATTTGTTTTATATAGTCTAACGCCGTTTGGTGATCCTGCGACCACTTTATTACATTAGGTGTGCCCTTCTTCAGTAAAGACGAAAGAGGTGCAGTTATAGTAGACAAATGAGGGATGAATTTAGAATAGAACTGTATTAGTCCTAAGAGTGACCTCACTTTTTTTTTGTCTTAGGTGCTGAGATGTTTAAAATTTTAGAGACGTTACTGTCTTCTGTATACATTAAACCGTGACCTATACGGTGACCAAGAAATGAGATGTCATGAAAACCGACAAAAGCCTTTGAAGGTTTCGCTGTTAAGTTATAATCCTGTAAGGTAGAAAGTAAAGATTTTAAACCCTGAATATGTTCATCCCAAGAGTCACTAAAAAGACAGATGTCATCTATATAAGAATGACATCGGGACGATGAGACAATATGCGGCGCATCATGCGTACAAAGGTAGCTGGCGCATTCATTAACCCGAAAGGCATAAAATTCCATTGAAAAAGACCCCGTGGTGTCGAGAAAGCGGTGAATGGCTTTGCTTTCGTAGTGAGTGGCACTTGCCAATAACCCTTTGAAAGGTCAAATTTCGAAAAGAATGTGGCATGAGATAATTTCTCTAATAAGTCGTCTAAAAGAGGTAATGGTTCCGCATCGAATTTTGTAACTTTGTTTAACTTCCTGTAATCTACGCAAAGACGTATATTGTTGTCTTTCTTCCTAATGATTACCATAGAAGAAGAATATGGTGATGAAGATGGTTCAATTATATTTAATTGGAGCATATCATCCAATTCCTTATCAACCTTATCACGATAGTGTAAAGGAATAGGATATGGGCGAACTCGAATCGGTGTATCGTCAGTCAGAATAATGTCATGTTGGATGACTGACGTATGACCTGGGATGTCAGTGAGGACATCCTCATACGTGTGTAGAATTTTAGAGACTTGCTGACGTTGATCATCAGTAAGAGTAGATGAGATAGTAACATCATTCCATTTCTCAGTGGAATGGAGTGGTACAACTGGTATTGGTAGTTGTACATCATCGAAAGAAGATTCCTCTTCTTGGATGACTGACAAACTAGAATAGTGTTGAATAGGTGGTGTAGGATCGTCAGTTGCTTGGAACACCGATTGTAGATAATCAGGACGTGAGTAATACTCCTTCAACATGTTAATGTGGAAGGTTTTATGTTTGCCATTAACATCAACGATGTAGTCGACATCGGATATTCTTGAGATGATCCTGAAAGGACCTCTCCAGGTAATTAAAAGACGATTGTTATGCGCAGGGAGTAATACAAAAGCTTCATCACCAGGTATGAGCTGGCGAAGACGTCTATATTTGTTTGCAGATAGACGAGCTTTTTCTTTGGCATGTTCGGATGATGCAGTAGCTAGTCTACAAGCATCTATGATTTTCTTTCTAAGAGAGATCACATACTCATAAGAGGATTGAGTTTCCTCTTCAATATTCTCATCCACCAATAAGTCGTGGATTAACGACATCGGACCGCGTGGTTGCATGCCAAAAACAAGCTGGAACGGAGAAAACCCCGTTGCTTGATTTTGTACCTCGCGATACGCAAAGAGACAAGCGGGTAGGACCCGATCCCAGTCTTGGGGATGGTCTTGAGTCATCTTACCCAACAACTGCTTGAGTGTCCTATTGAGACGCTCAATTAACCCATTTGACATCGGATGATAAATAGAACTAAGAGATCTGTCTATACCTAATGTCTTCATAACTTGAGACATGGATTCAGAAATGAACTGAACCCCATGATCCGACAAGATTTTCCGTGGAAAACCAATGCGTGAGAAGATTAACATCAATGCCTCTGCTACACTGGCAGATGAAGTGTTCTTGAGAGGGATGGCCTCAGGCCAACGAGTGCACATATCAATGCACGTAAGAATATGCGTATGCCCTCTAGCAGATGGAAGCATTGGACCAATAATGTCAATGGCCATTTTATCAAATGGTCTAATCGGGATGTCCGCAGCTTGAATAGGAGCCGCATGAAATGGACCCCGTACCTTAACTTCTTGACATATCAAACAGGACCGACAATAGAGAGTAACATCTCTATGGACGCCTGGCCAGTAGAATGCCGAAAGCACTCTGGATTTGGTACGCGAAAAACCCATATGGCCCGCACATTGCGAGTCATGAGCATGTCGTAATATACGAGATCTCATACAGGATGGGACAAGAATCTGAGAACATAAGGATAAATCCTTTTCCCGTATTACTCTAACCAAAATCCCATTTTTAAGTATAAAGTCATGTCTAGATTTTGCAAGTTTGTTGCTTGTATTCTTTTTGTTAACATACTGAAAGAATTTTTTTAATGAATTATCATTCTTTTGCAATGTTGCAAACAACTCCCGTGAAATAGGAGCATCATCATCACAAGTGGTATGAACTGTAGGTTCAATAGGTGTATCATGCGACATATTAGTAGCTTGCGCTCTAGTCACTACTGCATTTGCAGTTTGAATATGTCGCTCTTCCCATTCAGCTATTTGCTGAGGTGTACACTCTTTAATACCATGTATGCGACCCAGTATTACATCACAGATTGGGTTAGGCAGAAGACATGCTTGGATCTTTCCTGTAAAGAAAGGAGTATGAAGATCAATAATAGCAGTGGGAAATGTTTCAATTGTGCCACCAAATGTTACACATTTGACAACCCGGCCCGTGGCACAACTTGGGTTGATCAGCGAAGTCCGGACACCGATTGTTGTACAACCTGAGTCAAATAGGAGAGAGCATGAAATATTATTGACAAATCCCTTGTGAAACTTAAGAGAGCCCTGTCCCTGGTGTACTGACGCAGCAGTGGCTGTACAGACTGCAGGCAGGCTAGGCAAGGTATGTCCGCAACGCAGCGTCGTGATCGCCTTAGGCTGGAAAAGAGTCGAGCATTCTGGACAGTCTTTCACCTGGGAACAATCTAGAGAACAAGACATAGCATTGTGAGTTTCAGCTACTTTACCCTGTTCAATGTTAGCCTGTGTATCATTAAAAGCAACATTAGAATGTCTACCTGTATTATTCGACGATCTATCTCGTCGGCGCGATCGATTGTGATTTTTGTCATTAAAATTGCCATAATTGTCGTTTCTGCTAGAGTTAAAATTTGGATTAGTCCGATAATTTGTAGAATGATCGTTATGATGTTGGTTAAATGGTTTATTTCCAAAAAATTGTCTGTTTTGCGGACCCTGAGATCTTGATCTGCAGTTTTGTTTATTATAATGTCCTTGATTATTTTTAAAATAATTGTTACCAAAATCTCGCGATCTGTGAGTTTGGTTCCAAGAAACATTAAATGGAGCAGATTGTTGAAATTGCTTCCCTTTGTAAAAGTTATCATTGTTGAAATTATGATTATTTCCCTTGTTGACATACCTATCAGCACTAAAAGAACGATTGCGTGAAAAATTGTTTTGTTGTGCTGCAAAAGCAACAGGCAATTCACTCTTAATCTGCGCGTTACTTAGATCCATGTTTGGGTGAGCAGTGCAAAAATTTTTTGCATGTTCTTCTAAGTTTTTCATTGATAAAGGTTTCCGTTCGTGTAAAAATGCGAGAAATGTAGGATTTACCGAAGAAAGTACCTTATCGCGCATCAGTAAATCAAAGAGACCTTCATACGACTTTTCAATTTTGGATAATTCGATCCATCTTTCTAATGTTAGTCGTATCTGTGACAGAAAATCACTAAAATTTCTGGCAGATTGAGGTAGTAATGTGTGAAATCTCAAACGATATTCGTTTTCTGTCATTTGGAATTTTTGCAGAAGTGCTGCTCTAAGAGCATTGTAGTCATTTTTCTCACCAATGCTGGTGGTATGATAAACTGCTAATGCATCTCCTGTAAGTAATCTGGATAAATATGTACAGTATAGAGCTTTATCCACGTTATAAGACCCACAAGTGGCCTCAAACCTATCTAGGAAGAATATTACGTCATCAGACGGGGGATTGAATTTTGGTAATTTAAAGTGAATTTCCTTAAAATTATCATGTCTGGATGAAGTTTGGCTTTCAAAAGTTCTCTGAGAATTAGCTTCCTGAGTTAACCTAATTCTCTCATATTCTGACTCTGCTAATTTCAGTTCATGCTGTCGTTTTTTCTCATTCTCTTCCATCTCAAGCTGAAGTCGTTTTACATTTTGTTCCGCTATCAATCTTCTCTCTTCCATTTCCTTTTGTTTCTGTTCCATTTCCTTTCTAAGTTTTTCTTCAGCCTCCTTTTGTTTCTGTTCTGCCTCTCGCAGAAATCGTTTCTCTTCTAATTCAGCGGCTAATCTCATTTTTTTCTCATCTTCCTCAGCAGTTAATCTCATTTTTTTCTCATTCTCCTCAGCAGTTAATCTCATTTTTTTCTCTTGTTCCTCAGCCTCAATCCGTTTTTGATCTGCCTCAAATTTCATCTTCTTCTCTTGTTCCTCAGCCTCAATCCGTTTTTGATCTGCCTCAAATTTCAAATTTTCCAAACGTAAAGTTTCCAATCTTCTCTGATCAGCTACTATTTCTTGAGCTTTCTTATATTCTGACATAGCGAATTGTCTTACCTCTTCAGCAGGTATTTGCAAAGCTTTTGCTTGCTTAATGAAATAGTCTAAGGTAGCCATTATTCAAGATTATTATGTAATAATACTATTTAAAAGTGTTACTACAACTAGTGTTCTTCGTTCCTGTTCTAGAACGGTAAAATCAATTTATCTAATACGCAATAATATTAATAATTAATAATGTAATTTATAACGTGTAATGGTGTGAAAGCAGTAATGTGACAGACAATAGCACAATAATGACACGACAAGATATTCAAAACAAACGAAGACGTTCGCAGAAATCCAATTAAAATAAAATGAGAAACTAAAATGGAATGTCGTAAAGAATTACGATGATAACTGCGATTAAATAATGCACAAGACAATGGACAACACAGTGTAAAAAACATAGGTTTTGTAAAAAACTAAACGACAGGAAAGGTGAGATGGACGCGAAATACAAACAAAATTCATCATAAAACCAAGGTACAAGTAAAAATAGCTACCAAAAACAACAAGTAAACGTGACACTACAGCTAAAACAGACAGGTGTCACAGACCACCAGACACAGTGGACCTAGAATCCTTCTACGCTCACGCGTAGGAACATTCCACTGCGGGAAGTCTGCAAAATAATGTCCTACAGAACGTCTGACGAAGAGCCCGAATTGACTTCGAGATGGATCTCGTTCGTCAGATCTACCTCCCAACCTCCCGCGAAGAATACACAAAACATAACACATAACATAGAAAATATATATATATGGACATTTACGGCACAGCTAATTGTAATAAAGTGTATAACGGATACAAGTTATACTTAGCTCTCGTGCAGGTAAAAATCAAAGTGCCTCGTCCCCGTGTATGTACGTCTACAGATAAAATACTTCGTTCTGCTTATCTAGATTACAGCTCGCACGCAATAATGATGAAGAGATGATCTCCAAGTAATCAGTCACTGTGAAACTTGACGTGGAGGTTGATTGAAGACCTTGAGCATTTGAGTTGATTTTGATTCATATTCCGCTAGGATCCAAATTGAGATGATGTCGCCTTGAAAGTAAAAATTCTTCTTTTCAAACGATCAATTGGATGGGTACGTTCCTGAAATTACTTCCAGACCGCACTGGCCTACCAGTTATTGTTGGTGTCGTTTTCATAGTGATGAATTGAAACGCGAATGGTTACAACGGAATAAATGTCAACAATGTTTTTCAAACGAAAACCAACAAGTATCTTGAATTGGGTGAACTGGTCAAGTATTGGCAGCACACAAGTCGTTGGTAACTTTACATAGATTTTATTCACCAGAACACGAAGTGGACAAGACGGACATCGTCACAGGCGCAAAGATCACACGACAACATATTAATTATTGCTGCTAAAGTTCCTGAAGATTCTCTTCTAGTAAAGACCTCTGTCCATAGACTAAGGATTACAAAACTGTTACCGTATAATATCCTTCTCAGTCACGACCGTTGACCTTCTTTCAAGGACGTCTATCATGGTAACGTATTCATACTCTGGGATGAAATCTTCCATATTACATTTGTTAAAATTCCCAGACGTTCATCCTACATAGCGTTGTACATCATATAATTTCACACAAAGTCATATACGATAATCCTATCAGTTAAAGGATTTCAGTTGGCTACCCTCTCTTTACATCCATGCCACGACTTTGGCATTGAAGCATGTACGGCATTTAAAACATGTGCATAAGGTAAACAATATAACTTCTTCTACTCGTAAGAATTCTCCGACTACGATCCAAATCTTAAAGGCAAGCGACTCTGTAGATCCATTCTAGGAATGATAAAATTCCCGCTAGATTAGTAGTAGAGCGGCCTTTTTATGCAGCATTAAAATAAGAAGTGGGCGATAACTTACGTGACATAACTGCGATTGGCTTCGACCTGAAGACCAATACAAATCACAATAATAAATGGCTTCCTTCAACATGCCATTGGATACACAATATAAAATTACAATCATGGACACAAGCCAGTTCCATGTTTCCACTTCAAAACCTGACGTCACAAACTACTCAACTAGGTTACACGTGCGTTCCAAAGCAACTCACACAGCATTGTGCACGTCAGTGCGTGAATCAATCGAACGCACAAATAATATAACTATCTCAAGACTGGTGCGTACATTTGGTAGGACCGACGACTACCCCCTTAGGTAATAAATGTACGTAACAGTGTTTAATTTAATTTATTCCCCACATGTTTTAAAATATTAAATTTAAAATTCCAATCTCGTGACCTCTATCTAATTTGCCGTAATATTTCCAGTGACATCTTGGGCATTCTCACAAACAAATCTGTGAACTGATTGATGGCCAGATGCTACCTTCCGCCCATATCGTCTTCCCAGACAGATTATGTGTAATAATTTCACAGGAATGGCCCGGCGAAAGCTAATATGTCATTAACGCCTGTGTTTCTGCACACCTCAAAGGCTCTCTCAGACAGACAATATTGGCTTCCTATTCATCCTCGTACGAGGCCATATTGTCTTAAACGAGGATCGTCTCCTATCAAAGGTGGCCGGACACTCAAAGAGATATACGTTTTACCGCTGCCCGGTGATAATGACTGGGTATTGTTACGATAATACCACAGTTCACCTGGCAGAACGTAAATAGTGGTCACAGTAAAAGATATATATGTCAAATAATAGGCTGATGAGTGAACAAATGAAGAAATGAAGAGATACTGCCGGAGTGAATGAGAGTTATAAAAATGTCAAGACTGATTTCGTCACAAGTATGAAGCTGCACTACAGCTAGTCCACGTGCAAGACGCCTGTACTAACCATCCATATGCTCTTATAGCGGTGGTTTATGTAGATATTTGTTTTACATGATAAGTCCTTATGGACGATGTCATCAAGGCATGTAAGGAGAGAACAAGAAAGTATTCAGTGGGGTACTGGAAGATGAGACAGGTCTATATTTCGGAGCTGGCATTTGCTGATGATGTCGCCCTGATTGGTAAATCAGAGGCACATCTCCAATCCAACCTGCAAGTCTGGAAGGAAGAGCTGGAGAAGAGAGGGATGGTCATAAGCAGCTCTAAAACAAAATCCATGGTGATATCACGAGAAGAAAGAAAACATCAGATTAAGCTGGGAGAACAGGTCCTGGAGCAGGTCGACCACTTTAAATACCTCGGAGCTATTATAGACCGAAAGGGAGGCATCAAAGAAGAGTTGGCCACTCGAAAAGCAGCAGCTGGGAGACTTTTTCAGGCCATAAATCGAGGATTCCTCAGCAAAAGAGAGGTTGGTAAGAAAACGAAGATGGCTGTATACCGCTCCACCTATGTCCCAGTCTTGACATACGGATGCGAGTCATGGGCAATGACTACAACCCATAAAAGCCAGATCCAAACCTCAGAAATGAGGAATCTGAGGAAGGTGGTTGAAGTAACAAGAAGAGACATGGTACGCAACCAGACGATACGTCAAGGCCTTAAATCCTACCCCCTGCAGACCCAAGTAGAACAGTCCCAATTAAGATGGTTTGGCCATGTCTGCAGAATGGGAGAAGATCGGATACCACGACAAGCATGGGAAACAAAGAGCCAAGGATCCAGACCCCGAGGACGACCCAGAGTCCGCTGGGAGGACAACATTAGACAATCTTTGAAGGATCGAGGACTAGAATGGAACCAGGCCAAGAGGAAGACAGCCGATAGGATAGTCTGGCGCTCTCTCTTCCAAACCTCTACACCTCACGGTAGAAGGGGAACGACTAAGTAAGTAAGTAAGATAAGTTTGTCAGCCTCATGCACAAGCGTTCTACGACATGTCTGATAGTGCAGTAGTCGTATTATTTCATTGTGTCTTCAGAGACGTTAATGGACTTGCACGTAGTGAACACTAAATTTGGGACCGAAGACACAGCAAAAGTGATGAATGCAGTTAGCGACCCATAGTTTGACTGCTTGCGTCAGGGTCAGCGAACCAGAGCTGACCAAAAACCTACTCCACCTCCAAGTGATGGTCTTGGAAACAGGCTGCATCACTGCAGTCTGGCTGATAGAGTAGGGATCGAAGAGGGAAGGCAAACCCGGTCCCAAAAAATGCCGTGCTGAAGTCGGATGTGTCGGCCGAAAGTCGCAAATATCGCAGCTTCGCTGTAAACGGACACAACGCAACCAACGTCCTTTTCAGGACGAACGAGGAAGAAGAAGAAGAACACTCAATTTAAAAAAAAAAAAAACAACAGCAAGCACACAAACAAAGAAACAAACAAACATACAAACAAACAAAGCCCTGACCATAAATAACAGGGACGTTGACAGATTTTTGCTTTACAAAAGCACAGAAGGAAAAAAAAAACGTTATCAGCGTAGGAGTCACGTGACTAGCACTGTACATGGACAACAGCTCTCAAAAGTTTTGATGGATAACTTTAAAAAAACGGTATAAAGTTTTTGTGTAATACTGATAACACAGCTTTGGAAACAATCAATCAGTTAATGGGGTTCGAGGACGAATGGTTAAAGAAAGAAAAGAAAACAGTGCTCACTTTGAACTTTGACTCTTATGTTGCTGCCGATACAAAACTATGATTTATTGGCACACTGTTCAGGGACTGTCGCTTGTCATGATTACTAGCCATGACATTTCTGATGTTTTTGGCGGGCTTCCTGGCAGACAATCACACCGAGAATTTGAGCGTGTCTTATCGGATGTGAACAAAGTCTTTTTTTTAATCTGTTACTTCGTTTCGAAAATTTGAGGTCGAGATCCATTAATGAGACGACGGTCATCGATGATCAGCGCGTCCTGACAAAGTCAGCAGACAACAGAACCGGATATTGTCACACGTCGCTGGCTTCATTGTACTACACACGGTTCAAATGATAGTGACATCATTGTAACATAGAAAGAATCGCAGAGCATTTTGGAACGGTACTCGTAATCAGAACTGTCAGTTAATGCTTTTAGCTTCTTTCCATGAGTTTCATAAGAGACCTGACGCTTTTATTCATCTCGCCACTCAGCCACTTCTGCTGCCTCTCCAGTGCATCTTCCATCATGCAATCTTGTCAGAGTGTTATTCTTATTTTTTCTCTTACCCCGAGACCCGCATTTTCAACCATAGGTAAATGTATTTTAATTATATTGAGATGTGGTTCCGTGATGTGAAGTTAATTTTTCAGCTAATGCTTCGTGTAGATCAGGGTTGTGCAACAGATCGATCGCGACAACTGTTAAATTACAGAGGATGATTTGGTAGAACTTCAGGTGACGAAGAGGAAAGAAAATTAATGTTTAAAAGCTAGAAAAATTTCGAACTAGTTTTCTCCCTCTGACACTAAAGCGCGGTATGCCTGGAGGCATATCTGGAGTCATCCTTATATGACCTCCAGCTATGCACAATGCTACAATATATGTACGTGGAAGTGAACCTATGTATATGAGGCTAATTACATCCTCATTGACTCTTGAAATCATCAACACGCTTCCAGGGATTCCCTCTGTGGGGAAACTTGTTGAGAACCCAACACTGCACAATAAGCTTGGAGAAGTCACTTGAGCCCCTGGTGTAAATCTTTGGCTTTGACTTGGTTGACTGCATGGACTGTGGACCCAGGGGAAGCTGAGAAGTGGCTCTGTGCAGGACGTGACAATTCCTTTGGAGAGCCCAGAACCAGAGTACAGTACTTTGGCTCTGCATAGTTGGAGAGCCCCCTTGGATGGCGGGGAATGCACAGTATGCTGCGCATTTCTTACTCCTAGCTTGGGACCAGATGTGACGATCCTTTAAATGCAAGCAAGCTGGATAAACTGGAGCTCATGACTTCAACTCAACACGTTTTGGACTGGCAGAAGAGCCACAGAAAAAGCCTAGATCTACAGTGTAGATAATACCAAGGAGTCTTCAACTTGGTATTGGCTGCTAAAGAGCGAGAAGCTCAGCAGCCCTAGTTAAGTTAGTTGCTTATCCTTTACAGGTCACGTGGCAATCAACCCAAGCTTTTATTGGCTGTTTGTGATTTTTCTAGGCAATTTTTTCATTCAGTAGTTTGCCATTGCTTTCTGAACGGTACGGCGCTTATACCTTTGTTAAAAATCCACATAAAGCGATCTGCTACCAAACCGCCTGCAGCAGGTTTCGAACCTGGTATATCTTGATTATGAAACTGCGTTCATATCCATTAGGCCACAGACGCCGACAGCCCTTGTTAAACAACAACAAAAGCGCGGTACACCCAGGGATTAAAGGTACATTTTCCGCGTTCCCAGTGAAAATAGCATGAGCTAGCCCACTAAAATTTACTTTATTCGTGAAGTCTACACGATAAGAAGGTGATCTTTTGTTTGAAGTTAGCATTCGGTAGAATAGTTAGTTGGTCATGTAGCTTTTCTTCTTTCTTTTGAGTACTTTGTATTATCCCATTTTCGTTTATTATTTACAACAAGAGAGAAGCACGTTCGTTCGTCGCTCTGAATTGTTTACATGAACACCTCGGCTCACACTTTCATTCCTGCTTTAAGAACTGGAATTTGGAAGAACACTTTTGATTTCTTACATAATTTTACATCACTTCTACTCGCCGTTAAAGTAATTCTGTTAGCCTGGAACCCCGTCCTAATGTGACTCCTGGATGGAGCTTGCAGAGAGCACTCTATAGCAAATTGCCTCACTAATATGCTCTGACAAACATCAAGGCCTCTGGAAACATTACGAAGACCTTTCGTCTCCGTCTATTTTAAAGTACCGACTAATTATTGCAGATAACAACTTCAAAAGGTAGCCTAATAGATGCAGAAAGGAAGTATTTAGCTATAAAATACATTAAAGAGACGTACTCAAACAACGACTATATATATATGTGTGTGTGTGTGTGTGTGTGTGTGTGTGTGTGCGTGCGTGCGTGCGTGCGTGCGTGTGTGTGTGCAAAATATGTAACCACCCATACGAAACAGTATCACATTTATTGAATGGATGTACCAAATTTCAAACATTATACCATCAAAGGCACAATAGAGCTGTAGACATTATTTATGAGAAACTGAAATCCTCATACAATAATAAGAGTGACATAACAATAAATAAAGAGATAATAGTTAAACCATCACTTTTCGGCAGCAGTAACACCTCATTTAAGACACATGCCGTAAAACCTGATTTAACAATAATCAATCGACAGAACAAAACAGCTTTTATAGTAGAGGCAGCAATACCGTATGATGCCCATTTAGATAAATGTTACCAACATAAATTTGATAAGTACTATCCACTGACTGCAGAAATTAACGAACTAGGCTATCGTACGCATGTAATCGTACTGATAATTGGTAGTTTGGGTCATGTGCATGCAAAGTGTGTGAGTGGATTAATGTCGCTAGGGCTGCGGAAATTTGAAGCAAAGGTTTTATGTAAATATGTCAGTATCAGTGCAATTGTAGGTTCTTACAGAATATGGAAACTTCGATGTAAAAAACACCCATTTTAAATTGCTGAAATGTTTTCCCCACCGTCTAATCTCAATTGTGCTCTGTCTACTATACCAAACGACTATTGTATTTGATGCTATATTTAATATCTCACTCTACTAGCTGTCAAAGTTTTTTTTTATGGCGAACAAAAATTCTGATAAAACCCCCATGTAAAAACAACTATATTGCTCTACTTGAATGGTATTCCACACACATTTTGTAAATTTCAATAATTCTCATTTTTGGCAGGTTATATCATATCATTATATGCCAATGTCTTTTAGAAAGCTTAAAAAATTGTTATGTATGTGTAACACAAAGGTTCGATGTAAAAACATCCACATATAACTACTTGAGACGTCTTCAACACTTTATGTAAATTCTAATGATTCTCCTATATGCCATGTTGTATCTATTATATCATGTCTGTACATATTAATGTATTTTATGGAGAATAAAGATTCTGATATGTATGTATGTATGTATGTATGTATGTATGTATGTATGTATGTATGTATGTATGTATGTATGTATGTATGTATGTATGTATGTATGTATGTATGTATGTATGTATGTATGTATGTATGTATGTATGTATGTATGTATGTATGTATGCATGCATGCATGCATGCATGCATGCATGCATGCATGCATGCATGCATGCATGCATGCATGCATGCATGCATGCATGCATGCATGCATGCATGTATGTATG
Organism: Oreohelix idahoensis; assembly: GCA_024509875.1. Classification (NCBI taxonomy): domain Eukaryota; kingdom Metazoa; phylum Mollusca; class Gastropoda; order Stylommatophora; family Oreohelicidae; genus Oreohelix; species Oreohelix idahoensis. The sequence continues at coordinate 60,764 of JAMPIV010014426.1, forward strand.
TATGTATGTATGTATGTATGTATGTATGTATGTATGTATGTATGTATGTATGTATGTATGTATGTATGTATGTATGTATGTATGTATGTATGTATGTATGTATGTATGTATGTATGTATGTATGTATGTATGTAACCACCCATACGAAACAGTGTCACATTTATTGAATGGATGTACCAAATTTCAAACATTATACCAACAAAGGCACAATAGAGCTGTAGACATTATTTATGAGAAACTGAAATCTGCATACAATAATAAAAGTGACATAACAATAAACAAAGAGATAATAGTTAAACCATCACTTTTCGGCAGCAGCAACGCCTCATTTAAGACTCATGCCGTAAAACCTGATTTAACAATAATCAATCGACAGAACAAAACAGCTTTTATAGTGGAGGCAGCAATACCATATGATGCCCATTTAGATAAATGTTACCAACATAAATTTGATAAGTACTATCCATTGACTGCAGAAATTAACGAACTAGGCTACCGTACGCATGTAATCGTACTGATAATTGGTAGTTTGGGTCATGTGCATGCAAAGTGTGTGAGTGGATTAATGTCGCTAGGGCTGCGGAAATTTGAAGCAAAGGTTTTATGTAAATATGTCAGTATTAGTGCAATTATAGGTTCTTACAGAATATGGAAACTTCGATGTAAAAAACACCCATTTTGAATTGCTGGGATGTTTTCCACACAGTCTACACTCAATTGTGCTCCTCTGTATACTATACCATACGACTATTGTATTTGATGCTATATTTAATATCTCACGCCACTAGCTGTCAAAGTTTTTTTATGGCAAACAAAATTCTGATAAAACCTCCATGTAAAAACAACCATATTGCTCTACTTGAATGGTATTCCTCACACATTTTGTAAATTTCAATAATTCTCATTTTTGGCAGGGTATACCATATCATTATATGCCAATGTCTTTTAGAAAGCTTAAAAAAATTTTATGTATGTGTAACACAAAGGTTCGATGTAAAAACACCCACATATAACTACTTGAGACGTCTTCAACACTTTATGTAAATTCTAATGATTCTCCTATTTGCCATGTTTTATCTATTATATCATGTCTGTACATATTAATGTATTTTATGGAGAATAAAGATTCTGTATGTATGTATGTATGTATGTATGTATGTATGTATGTATGTATGTATGTATGTATGTATGTATGTATGTATGTATGTATGTATGTATGTATGTATGTATGTATGTATGTATGTATGTATGTATGTATGTATGTATGTATGTATGTATGTATGTATGTATGTATGTATGTATGTATGTATGTATGTTGCAGAAATTTGAAGCAAAGGTTTTATGTAAATATGTCAGTATCAGTGCAATTATAGGTTCTTACAGAATATGGAAACTTCGATGTAAAAAACACCCATGTTAAATTGCTGAAATGTTTCCCCACCGTCTAATCTCAATTGTTCTCTGTCTACTATACCAAACGACTATTGTATTTGATGCTATATTTAATATCTCACTCTACTAGCTGTCAAAGTTTTTTATGGCAAACAGAAATTCTGATAAAACCCCCATGTAAAAACAACCATATTGCTCAACTTGAATGGTATTCCACACACATTTTGTAAATTTCAATAATTCTCATTTTTGGCAGGTTATATCATATCATTATATGCCAATGTCTTTTAGAAAGCTTAAAAAAATTTTATGTATGTGTAACACAAAGGTTCGATGTAAAAACACCCACATATAACTACTTGAGACGTCTTCAACACTTTATGTAAATTCTGATGATTCTCCTATATGCCATGTTGTATCTATTATATCATGTCTGTACATATTAATGTATTTTATGGAGAATAAAGATTCTGATATGGTGTGTATGTATGTATGTATGTATGTATGTATGTATGTATGTATGTATGTATGTATGTATGTATGTATGTATGTATGTATGTATGTATGTATGTATGTATGTATGTATGTATGTGTGTGTGTGTGTGTGTGTGTATGTGTATGTGTGTATGTATGTATGTATGTATGTATGTATGTATGTATGTATGTATGTATGTATGTATGTATGTATGTATGTATGTATGTATGTATGTATGTATGTATGTATGTATGTATGTATGTATGTATGTATGCATGCATGCATGCATGCATGCATGCATGCATGCATGCATGCATGCATGCATGTATGTATGTATGTATGTATGTATGTATGTATGTATGTATGTATGTATGTATGTATGTATGTATGTATGTATGTATGTATGTATGTATGTATGTATGTATGTATGTATGTATGTATGTATGTATGTATGTATGTATGTATGTATGTATGTATGTATGTATGTATGTATGTATGTATGTATGTATGTATGTATGTATGTATGTATGTATAATTCTCATTTTTTGGCAGGTTATATCATATCATTATATTCCAATGTCTTTTAGAAAGCTTAAAATTTTTTTATGTATGTGTAACACAAAGGTTCGATGTAAAAACACCCACATATAACTACTTGAGACGTCTTCAACACTTTATGTAAATTCTAATGATTCTCCTATATGCCATGTTGTATCTATTATATCATGTCTGTACATATTAATGTATTTTATGGAGAATAAAGATTCTGATATGTATGTATGTATGTATGTATGTATGTATGTATGTATGTATGTATGTATGTATGTATGTATGTATGTATGTATGTATGTATATGTGAATATATATATATATATATATATATATATATATATATATATATATATATATATATATATATATATATATATATATATATATATATATATATATATATATATATATATATATATATATATATATATATATATATATATATATATATATATATATATATATATATATATATATATATATATATATATATATATATATATATATATATATATATATATATATATATATATATATATATATATATATATATATATATATATCTTATCCGTCCTATAGCCAAATATATATACCAATATATCAGATATATATGTATATATAATAACATATATATATTTTATATATATATATATCCCATCATATAGCGGCGTCTTTAGGGCAACAACAAATAGATCCATCTGCCGTTGTTTCCGTAATCGGTGTGACAAGCCAACGGGATATATATATATATATGGTTTACAACCCCTTTGAGGGAGAAATTGTTAGGGGCGAGAGAAGCCTGACAAAGGGCTGACTTTATGAAAGAAATAGATGTGTTTATGTGAGAGGGATGAGATCGTCCGTCAACAATGGTGTGAGAAATAATTATGGTAATATCAGAACAACGACAGAGGCCTTAGAAAGACCATCAAAGATATGAGAGAAATAGATGTAGTTATACATGTACTAAGAAATAAATGTAGTTATATTAGAGATGTTGCTGTGGTTATAAGCAGTGGCTGTTTAGGGGGGGGGGGGGGGGGAGGGTGCTGTCCGCCCCAGGTGACAACGTGGAAGGGTGTGCCATCGGATACTATTATGATAGTACTTAGTGTTAAATATATACTTGCAAATGCGTTTCTTTATGGGGGGAGGGGAATACCAAAGGCAGGATCAACCCCTGGTGCCAAATACTTTATCACGTCCTTGGTTACAGGGGTGCGGGCGACGAAGAAAAAGAAGCATAGAAGATAGTTGATCCATGATAACTGTAAACTTCAGTAGAAAATGTTAAATAACTCAAAAGAGTTTGTTGTTGTTGTTGTTGTTGTTGTTGTTGTTGTTCAATTAGGGCTGCTGTGCTTCTCACTCTTTTGCAGTCAATACCAAGTTGAAGACTCCTTGGTATTATCTACACTCTGGATCTAGGCTTTTTCCTGTGCCTTATCTGCCATTCCGAAACGTGCTGAGTTGAAGTCATGAGCTCTCTTTTCTCCAGCTTGGCTGGCATTTAAAGGACCATCATATCTGTTCCCAAGCTAGAAGTAAGACATACTGTGCATTCCCCGCCAATCCAAGGGGGCTCTCCAACTATGCAGAGCTAACATATTGTGCTCTGGTTCTGAGCTCTTCCAAGGAATTATCACGTCCTGCACAGAGCCATCACCGGTGTCAATACCTTGTCGAGGTATGGTGGCTTGCGTACCCTGATTACCCCCAGAGCTATGCCAGCGGGAGTTTTACTCCTAGAAGGTTCTACCAAGCTGGACAGGTTTGCGCGGGCAGGGGTCAGACTAAAGCAGACACCCTGGTACTCCAGGTTGGGGGTTTTAGCATAGGGTTGACACCCCTGATTATGTAAAAAAAAATGAAGTTACGGAAACAACAACAAATGAACAAACTTTGCTGCGGGACGGACATCCGGAGTCTGAGGCTCGTATGACTGTCAGTGGTGAAAGCCGAAACGAAGCCACTGACATGAAAACGGACGTCCTGACAGCAAAACATGATACTTCTTCTTCTTCCTTCGTCCTGAAAAGAACGTTGGTTGCGCTGTGTCTGTTTACCGTGGAGCTGCGATATCTGCGCCTTTCGGCCGGCACATCCGACTTCAGCACGACATTTTTTGGGACCGGGTTTGCCTTCCCTCTTCGATCCCTACTCTCTCAGCCAGACTGCAGTGATGCAGCCTGTTTCCAGGACCACTACGTGGAGGTGGAGTAGGGTCTTGGTTAGCTCTGGTTCGCTGACCCTGACGCAAGCAGTCAAGCTATGAGTCGCTGACTGCGTTCTCTTTTGCTGCATCTTTGGGTCCTATGATACAAGAATAGGATTTTGGAATGTCAGGACAATGAACGAGACGGGTAAACTAAAACAGGTCAAGGCAGAAATGAGAAACTATAGGTTACACATTCTAGGGATAAGCGAGAGCAGATGGACAGGGGCAGGAAAAGTTAAAATAGCAACAGGAGAAACAGTTCTTTACTCTGGAAGAGAGGTTGGACAGCACAATGAAGGCGTAGCCATTATTCTACAGAAAGGAATAGAAAGGACATTACTGGAATGAAAACCCATCAACAACAGACTGATAAGATTAAGATTGAGAGGGAGATTCACCAATACTACAATAATACAATGCTACACACCAACTAGAGATGGCTACTGTGTGTATGTGTCGAAACAATGCTTCGAAACAGCAGAATGTCCGAAAGATTCGACACACAGCCTGCTTGTTGTTTCGAAGCAGTTTCAGTTCTTGTCTGCCTCGCTGTTTTGCAGAGACACACTGTCTCACTGTCTCACCATCGGTGGGCCTTTGTAAAATTTGAGTGAACCGTTCGGAACATTAGTATGGAATATCAAACATGTCATATTTTTCAGGGATGTGTTATGATGACTTGATTTCACAAGTGATATTATTTTTGCTGAGAAGTTATAGACACTGGAAATTGTGTCAGTGCTGCAGTTGTCAATGTTTTAGGCACTATGTTAAAGTTGAGTGTCCGTGTGTTCGTATAAATGTAATGGACACTTTATTAGCTCTGCTGATATCTGTGTACTCGGTGTGGATTTGAATCATTGTCTAACAAAACTAGCTTACTCTAGTTTGATATCATGTGTTATTATTACTGTTATTATTATTGTTGTTTTTTATTATTTTCACATATACTGCAGCTATCATCATATCTCCGTTTTATTTCATCATAATGAAGACTTGTGTAAAAATATTGAATTGTGGTCACACGAAATGCCATAGATTTTCACACACGACAGTAGCGCGCAAGGAAAAACAGTTCATGTATAGTAATGTATACTGTCTATTAGAGACTTCTTTCTCCCCGATACGGGCAATAGTGCCGTTGTGCCGTTGTGTCGATACACTGTTTCGACACAGTTTAAATCACTGAGCCGACTGTCTCGAAACAGCGGAGTGTGTCGATTTGCCCACCTCTAGCACCAACGAATGAAAGCGATGAAGAGGTTAAGGATGCATTCTATCAACAACTGCAGAAAGAAATGGAAGACACACTAAGATATGATCTTATTATAGTAAAGGGAGACCTCAATGCGAAAGTTGGTACACACAATACATATAATGAAAGAGTAATGGGGAAATGCGGCAGCGGAACAGCAAACGAAAATGGGGACAAATTAATAAGTTTCTGTAGCATTAACAACATGGTCATTGGAGGAACACTTTTCCCACATAAAGAAATTCACAAATTAACCTGGGAATCACCAAATGGTCGGGACAGAAACCAGATAGACCACATCATGATTAACGCCAGATGGAGACATGCATTACAAGATGTGAAGGTAAGAAGAGGTGCAGATGTGGGAAGTGATCACCATTTAGTAGTAGCAAAACTGAAAGTGAAACTAAGAAGGGCTGGACCAACTGTAACTATACAGAAAAGGTTTGACATCAGCAAGTTGAAGGACCCCCTTACCAGAAAAGCTTTTGCGGCTGACATTAAGAAACGATATCAATTTGCCAAAAGGCAGGAAAAGACATTGACTGATGATATAGACCAGAAATTCAACACTATTTCAACAATATACAAGGAAAGCAGCAAATCATGCTTGGGATTCCAGGAAAGGAAGAAGCAAGACTGGATAACACCAGAAACATTAAACACCATAACGATGAGAAAGGAAATGAAAAGAAAGAAAACAGAAGCGAAGTCCCCCAGGTTAAAGCAACTATATAGCGAACAATACAGTCAGCTGGACAAGGAAGTTAAACGCCAAACCCGAGCCAACAAAGGGTATTTCCTAGACGATCTTGCAAGACAGGCAAAAGAGGCAGCACTGAGAAATGAACAAAGCACAGTATACAAAATAACTAAATTCTTTAGCGGAAAACGAGGTGCAAACAATATTACATTAGTAAGAGATAAGCAAGGAAATCTCATCACGACAGCAGAGGGACAGGAAACAAGATGGGCAGAGCATTTCAGAGAAACTCTGAACAAGGAACCACCAGAGGCACAATTGAATGTTCCTGAGGCTGAAAACGATCTAGATGTTAATACAGACATTCCATGAAAAGAAGAAATCATCACAGCAATCAAAGGGTTAAAGAATGGAAAAGCTCCTAGCCTTGATAACTTAAATGCAGAGCTATTTAAGACAAACCCTTAGCTAGCAGCAGAACTATTAGAACCACTATTTGCACAAGTCTGGAAAACAGGGACAACACCAACAGAGTGGAACAAAGGAATAATTGTCAAATTGCCCAAGAAGGAAGATCTTGCAGATTGCAATAATTGGAGAGGAATCACTCTTCTCTCAGTTCCCAGCAAAATACTAAGCAGGATAATTATACAGAGAATTTCAAAAGCAGTAGACCACAAACTGAGGAAAGAACCAAGCAGGATTTAGAAAGAACAGAAGATGTGTAGATCATATATTTACTCTCAGGAACATTAAAGAGCAGTGCTCAGAATGGCAAAGACAGCTGTACATTAATTTCGTTGATTTTGAAAGGCTTTTGACAGTATACATAGGGAAAGTTTATGGAAAATACTGAGGGCTTATGGAATTCCAAGCTGCATAGTGTCAATCATAATAAGACTCTATGCCAACTTTACGTGTAGTGTTGGGCAGAGCAACCTAACCTTTGAGGCGAAGACAGGAGTACGACAGGGATGCCCCTTATCAGCAACTATGATTTTAACAGTCATAGACTGGGGGATGCGCCAGACAACAGAGGGCAGTCCAAGAGGAATAAGATGGACTACATTTTCTACATTGGAAGATCTGGAATATGCAGATGACATTGCACTACTAACACATTCACATCAACACATCCTGGAAAAAAAACGGATAGACTTAATAAGTATAGCCAGCAGGTGGGCTTGAACATCACTTTAAAGAAGTCAGAGGTCATGACGCTCAATGTGAACAACCAGAGTCCATATCAGTAAAGAATCAGCAACTGGTACAGACAGACACCTTCACATACCTAGGATGCATAGTAACACCAGACGGCGGGGCAAGCAAAGACATCAACAACAGAATGAACGAAGCAAGAACGGCCTTTTTTTAGCCTAAACAACATCTGGAAGTCCTCTCAATACAGCACAAGCACAAAATTAAGATTATATCAGAGCTGTGTGCTTTCTGTGCTTCTCTATGGTGCGGAATGCTGGAGAGTTACAGAGAAGGACATGTCGAAATTGTCCTCTTTTCACACAACATGCCTTAGAAAAATTCTCTGAATCTTTTGGCCGAATACCATCACCAACCAAGATCTGCTTACTCGGAGCAAGCAAGAGGACATGCACACCATCATAGCTGGCAGACGCTGGAGCTGGGTTGGCCATGTCCTCAGAAGAGATCTCGATCCAATCACAAGAACAGCTATGCTTTGGACCCTTGAAGGAAAACGAAAGAGAGGCCGACCAAAAACAACTTGGCGGAGGACTGTGGAGGCTGAGATGCAAAGAATGAACCAGAGTTGGGGCACTGTACGAAGGATGGCCACCGACCGAGCAAAGTGGAATAAATTTGTTGTTGCCCTAAAAGACGCCATTGGGCGTGATGGCCACTGACTGCTTTGACGGTCGGCGGCTAAGGATCAAAGAAGAAGAAGCACAGAGCCACTTCTCAGCTCCCCCCTTCCTATCCCTGGGTCCATAGTGCGATCCTCCTGCATGCAGTCAACCAGGTCAAAGCCAAACAATCACGTCTGGGGCTCAAGTGACTTCTTTAAGCGTAGTGTGCAATGCTGGGTTATCAACATGTTTCACCACAGGGGGGATCCCTGGAAGTGTGTGCATGATTTCATGTCAATGAAGGTGTAATTAGCCTCACAGACAGAGGTTCACTTCCACATATGTATATTGTAGCATTGTGCATAGCTACATCATATAAAGATGACTCCAGATATGCCTCTATGCATAACTATGTCTAATTATTTTGGATCGTTCTCTTGCCCAATATGGCCGTATTCTGTGACAGTTGTTGTACCGATTAATTACGTGCTTTGCAGTGGTCGGCACCATTTTCTTTCTCTGCTATGTAGCAGATATTTTGTATTTTCAAACATTCTTACATTCCTCTCAGTGATAAGTCGTCATGTCTGTTTGGTTACCCTTTCCCCCTGCTGGAAAAGGAACGGATGAGATACTATTAACCGACAATCATGTTGGTTAATCTCGGGTGTGGCCGACCTCAGACTACAGATTAACACAAAAATCGCCACAGCGACTATGGTTAAGCATTAATAAGACAAACGTATCGCACTTGCCTGCGGGGGAGTCAACGGGCCATATAATCTGACACTTTAGCCATATTAGAACACTGTGAGAATCGCTTGCCAAGACGACAACCAGACTGCCAGAGTTAGAAGCAGAATTCCATTTATCAGACATGACTTTGTTGGAGCATTTTGAAGGACTTAAACAGCCCAGGAAAACTCTTTCATGTTAATAAGGAAAACAGGGATCTGAGGAAACTGAACACACAGAGCCAAAGTTGCAATTTATTGTTAAAGTAACGACCCCCCAGAACACGTGTAAAAGGCATCTGCTAGTGTCTTAACCTACTTCTCTGAGCAATCAGTCTGTGAGCCAAGATTGGCGTAAGTTGTAAATTTTACATTCTATATTTCTCATTACTAACTATGTTTATATGTTTATATTGCCATGTGAATATTAATATGTGAAAATTGCTAGTGGATGTCCAAGTCATTTGAGGCTGGCAACCTCAGCATATAGAATGGTGATTTCTTGAACCACCACTGCAATGGCTGGTGACTGCTTTATTGCTAGTTTCTCAAAGAGAACTAAAAAAGCATAGGTAGTCTCAAGTCCCATATGGAGCAGGGAGAGAAAGATGAAAGAAATGATGTACATTCTAATTTTAGTATTTACATTTACAAACCAGTGTAAATGTCTATGTATATATATTAACTTTTAAAAATAATGAAAGTTTTCAAGTTTTTCAACCAGTTTAGATGTAAATGAAAACATATTCAATCTATATTGTGAACACTTTTCAACCAGTGTAGATGTAAATGTAAACATATTCTATGTATAATATTAACCTTTTTCATTTGAATGTAAAGTAAATATAAAGCAATTCAATTTAAATGTAAAGAAAGTTTTCTGTCGAGGGATTAAGCTTAATTCTCATCGAGGGTAAAGTCTGAGGTAGATGGGATGGTGGAATAGGAAGATGGGGACACATAATTATGTGTCAAGAAACTATATACTTAGAAGGTTTACGTTTCTCTTCTTTTACCATACTAGTTGGTGGTACCAGTTGAGGGTGCTATCTCTGGAACAAGAAGGGTACAAGTGGCCTGGAGTCGAAGCTTTACACCATCATCAGACGTGGCTTAAAGACAAGGGACCAACTTCGTAGACACTCCCTGACACTATGGGAACGTGCTGTCCCCTACAACCTTGACCAGTGACGAGCGGGATCAGCGATCCAGTCTACCAAGAACCAAAGCTTCAGAAGGAGCAGAACCGTCACTGACAGCTAAGTAACACATAAAAGCTGCCAAGTGACCTCCTTTACAAACTACCATTACATCCCACAGTGATAATATTTTTCTGATAAATAATAATAATTTTTTTACCCTGTTAAAACCTAAGTGATTATTAAATCTGTTATTTGTAAATATACAAATTTAACGTCGATGTAGTCATTTTGAATGTACTGCATGTTTGTCTTAGTCAATTTACTAAATACACTGTAAACAGAGATATACCATAATAAGAAGAATCCCACTGAGTAAATCAAGCTGGGGGCGTGAACGAACTTAAACTAATCATTGCACAAATCTTCTTAAAAGGCGGCGGATCAGATATAAGTTAACAATTGCCCTACCCAACGTAGCATTGTTCTTGACTTCTGAAATATCTTATGAACACACCCTTGAGATAGAAGCATCATTATCCTTCTATCTACAGCTCTGCCAAGAGTAATCTTGCGCGAAGGTAGACACCTTTGAAGACCAATATTAGATACTCTTGAGTTTTGGCCACTGTTGGACTACTACTGCAAAGCAGGGGAGGCAATTTCGTAACAAACTCAAAAGAGTGAATCTGGAATATATCGGAAAACGAGAATGAGGACTACAAAGAGACAATACTCTGGATAGTTTGACATAATGGCTTAAACAGAAGTCAAAAACTTAATTGATGAGCAGGTCTGGAGACAAAGTTATGGAGAGTCATGATCATCTTCTCCAAATGCCATGGTACATGAAGAAGAAGAGCGAATGGTATCCTCAACGCAGGACGTTATGTTTTCTACATAATATCGCAACAAAATATACGTTTAATTATTGACTGTTGTTAAACTCTATAAAGAGATTAGGACTCTGTTTCTTTCATAAAGTTAGCGGTCTGTAAGGCTTCTCTCACCCCTCATAGTTTCTCCCACAAAGGGGTTAGTTAACCTTACTTAGTTACTTACTTGTTCCTCTTCTACCTTGAGGTGTAGATGTGTGGAAGAGAGAGAGAGAGAGAGAGAGAGAGAGAGAGAGAGAGAGAGAGAGAGAGAGAGAGAGAGAGAGCCATACTATCTTATCGGCTGTCTTCCTCCTTGCCTGATTCCATTCTAGTCCTCGGTCCTTCAAAGATTGTCTAATGTTGTCCTCACAGCGGACTCTGGGTCGTCCAGGAGGTCTGGATCCCTGGCTCTTAGTTTCCCATACTTGTCGTGGTAGCCGATCTTCTCCCATTCTGCAGACATGGCCAAACTATCTTAGTTGGGACTGTTCTACTTCAGTCTGCAGGGGCTGGGTTTTTAGGCCCTGACTTATCGTCTGGTTGCGGACCATGTCTTTCGTTTTTACTTCAACCACCTCCACAGATACCTCATTTCTGAGGTTTGGATCTGGCTTTTGTGGGTTGTAGTCATTGCACATGGCGTCAAGACTGGGACATAGGTGGAGCGGTATGCAGCTATCTTCGTCTTGCCAACTTGTCTTTTTCTGAGGAATCGTCGATTTATGGCTTGAAAGAGTCTCCCGGCTGCTGCTCGTCGGGTAGCCAAATCCTCTTTGATGCCCCCTTCCAGTCTAGTTAGTTAACCATATATCTAAATATATTCCACAGTTTTCACTCTCGCGTGCACGTGCATACACACACACAAAACACAGTCAAATGTTCTTGCAGTGGTGGGTTCTGTGGCTATTTGTTTTATATGATGAGGTTGCCAACCCCATGCACAACCACATATGTACGATATACCTCAAGTGCAGAAGGTACTATGTTTCCGTCAGCGAGATAGAAAATCTGAAGCGAGTCTGCTTAAAAACAAGCAGAGAATAGATACCTGGCAGCGCAATGGCGTATTTAGAAAGGAAGTCGTTTTGGATTCAGACCTCTCTCCCCAGATTTTTTTCCCCAGTAGGTTCTGAATGGTTGAGCAGGTTTATCTTTCTTTATTTCTTTCTTTATTTCTTTCTTTTATTTATTTTGTTTTCGCACATACACGTTCGATTTGAAAAAAAGGGCAAGGTATTTTCAAAGTTTATTCAAGACACCTTCATATAACCTAGGTGCGAAAGAAAAGCACAGAATAATAACGCTGTAACCTTCCATGGATGCCGTAAGAGGCGGATCAGCAGGGTTGGGCATAGGGCTATTACTCCATCTTGTAAAGGTCAAGGTAGTCCAATAGTTGATTCGAGACACTTCCCTATAACCCGGGGCGCGAAAGAAAAGCAGAGAATAGTAACAGTGTAACCTCCCATGAAAGTCTCAGGGGACGGTGAAGCAGGGTTGGGTATAGGACCATCCTGTAAAGTTATAGGTAGTCCTATAACATTTCTCTTACACTCCACTCCAAAACGGCAATGTAACAAAATAATCTCGATCGTCACATTTTCCTGTGCCATCCTGTAATTCATTCTGTGCACTTCACTTTCTTTTTTGCCACTTATGACAGTAGTTGTGATTGTCGATTCTTTGTTTACACTTTCTTCCTTCAATTCTTATCATATCTGGGCTTCATCGACCATCTTTACTGGTTATTGCAATCACTGACTTTCGTTTGAACCAATATTCACTCCCGGCTCTGTAGAGTGAAAGGTTGTTTAGGAGCGTGTAACACATTTCCGTCCAGACAGTAAAGGCACGGATTACAACGTAAAGAAATCGCAGATGGCCACAGTCAGCTGTCTTATCATTAATACGGCTGCTATTACCTCCGATTTCCTGTCTGGCCAGTTTGTTGCTTGATTGTTGTACGTTTACACGAGAAACGTGTCGGAAAATATCAATCTGGTGACAGATTAAAGACACGCACGTAAGATACGTGTGGGATTTTGGAACACGAAAAATGATGTAATCGTTTCCGGGCAGATTTGTTGTAAGCAATTACGATAACATGTCAATCTGGAAAGATATTATCAATGATAGATCTATGAAGTGGTGTGTGTAAACACGATCAATATCAACGGAAGAGGCAGTATTTCATATGGGAATGACTGTAAAAAAATCACATCTTATGTGTCATGCAGGAATTTTCCGTGAAAGGGTAGTAGGGATAACCCCTTACAAAGTACGCAAGTTGATTGCTATTGTATTGGCATTTGAGATATGTAGTGAAATTGACAGAGATACAACGGTAAAATACCTCCAAAGATAACATTTAAGGATAAAAACATAATGCGTAGGCTGCGAATAGTACATGATCGCCTAGACCGCGGGTCATCATCCTCCATAAAAATTGACTTGCTAGACAGGAGGGGAACGGCGGGCTAAGGAGACGCAATTGGGGGAGGGGGAGGGAGGGGGGGGGGTGGGGAAGAAACGGAGAAAAGTCACGTTTCCCAAGTTGACATAAAAAGTAAGCAACTCGACAGAAGGGACCATAGATATGTTACGCCACAGTCATTTATTGGACGCTTTTGCAATACCAAGCCCTTGATTTGAATTCAGCGGCTAAAACGCAGATGTTTGGAATATTACAAAATTTAAAAAGTACTTTTTTCTTAATATTAATGTTAGGAATATAAAAATTAGCTGGCCGGATGGCCCATTCTGAGCAGTGAACTAATATGTTCTTAATTTTACAGACGGATAGATAATATTGAAGATAATGACAAAAGACAGTGTTGTTCACATCATCGACAGACTGTATTGAATCTAAAAGTGTCGCTAATTGCACAAAAAAAAACACGACCTCGAGACGCAGGTGTTCAAATCTACTTAGTATGGAAGAGACGGGATATTGTGGTGGCTGTGTCTAAAAATAACTTTTAACGACAAAATTTTGGAGGGGGAGAGAAAGGTTGGTTCAAAAATCAAGTACATTTTTGTAGAAACGCAAGTAGAGACGGACAGACTAACAGATAAACATCCATACTTGACTGAAGCATGACTGAAATGACTTTAGTGTAGGAAATTTGAAATTCAAAAAAAACCTAGGCAGTGATTGGCCACAGACAAGCATATTGTCGGCGCTTAGACGCGGATTTGGGGTCATTTCTCAATAGTTGTTCAGTGATAGACACAGATTTTAAAGTGTGGTGATTTCCATATGAAAGAAAGTGAAAGAAGTTTAGGGACGCCATACTATAGCCAGCAGCTCAGCTGAGTTTTGCTAGCAATTCTGTGTTATTTATTCATAATCTGGTAAGATTGAAATTATTTCTTTATATATTTTGAATATTGTTTCATGTTTGAGTGATTTGATACTGCCATATCGAAATCTAGCCTTACAAACAAGTAGGGATTTGCTCTAGACCCCCCGCCCAAGTCAGGGTCTAGGGACCAACAATATACATAAACTCCAGCAAGGGTTAGGCAAGACAGATCAAGTGTTGAGAATAATGAAACATATTACCTATCCTCTTTTAGGGCAGAAAACTAATAAATATTTTTCAGAATCTATAGTCTGGGAGGATCTATCTGATGTAAAACCACCATGGTAAATGTGCTGTTTGGTCAGAGAGATCTGACCTGTCTGTATGATGTGGTTGTTGTGTCAGTGTTGTGTCCAGACGTGGGTAGAGAATAGATTTTGACACATGGCCCATACTTTGATTGCAGAGCTGTGAGTTTCTGTTGTCAACAAAGCAGTGTCTATTCAGTTGGTGACTTTACTCGAGTGTATCTGTGCAGTACTTGTGACAGAGACCACCATTATTGCCCGCCAGCACGGAGAGGTGGGACCACCTGATTTCAGCACCAGAGCTACAACTACAAGATGAGTGAGCCTCTGGTCTGCTGGACATTCACCAACGCTTTGTAGTTACTAATATCCCCATAAAAATTCCCACCATTTTCTGGACACTGTGTAGTCAATATAGACAGGTGTGATGAGGCCACCCCAACAGCACAAACATTAACTATCCTCCCAAGTAGATGACTACTAGAACATTTTAATAAAACTAACTAGTATAGTACATATATATGTACACTATTGCATTTATGATATAATATTCCATGCATTTCTTACATAATCTCTAAATCCTTTTAAGTTCTGGTCAACCTAAAAAATTGACCCAGAACAAAATAAATGTAATATAATTCTATCAAAAAATTTTACACTATTGAGTTAGTTCAGTGTGTTGTAATATTTGTTAAATATTATTAGTCTTGTTAAATATCTGTGGGTATATCTATAACCTATTACACCACACTACATATCATAACCCTAGACACTTTACGTAGCCACATTCATTAAAAAAAAAATTAAGTGTGAGGTCGTAGTGGTAGCAAGAAAGGCCTTCTGACAATTCTCAACTACATTTTATCTCAGGAGCCTTCACAGCTGGCCTCATACAATTACATTTAGTAATATCACCATCATACAATACCATCAACACCACTACATAAATTGGGGTCTTGTCCAGGGATAATTAGCCCAACAGTAATATTAGGATCTCCTGGTGGGAGAAATAAAAGTAGGGAAATAAATTGTAAAATTCCCTTTAAAATTAAAAGTGTCCCTGCAGATAAAAGTTGGTGAATCTTCACAGCCAGTAATAATTAATTAGTTAACTGGTTAGTTAGAATTGGTTAGACTATAGTCATAAGAAGTACTTAGTGTATTTACTGGTTAGAGATTTATCTTGTATATTATTATATTGTCTAAAAAGTATGGCGGAGCTGGCAAAATTTAGATCAGCTGCTGTGCTCACCGCGAAGGAGATGGGAATGGATGGTCAAATTTTAATTCAATACGTAACGGCTGAATGTGATAAATATATTGAACGGGAAGAAAGGAGATTAGAAAAAGAGGCTGAAAGAAAATTGGAGTCTGACAGGTTGGTTGAAGAGAAGAAGTTAGAGGCTGAGACTAAGAGGCTGCAAATTGAGGCAGAAGAAAAACGACAGCAAAGGGAGGCAGAAGATAAAAAGGCCGAAAGGGAGGCAGAAGATAGAAGGTTGCAAAGGGAGCACGAATTACGACTAAGGGAGCTGGAATTACAAGGCCAGGCTCCTGAAAATGGTGCCAGCCCTTTTGCCTCGGATGCTACGCCCAGTCTGGGAGCCTCAAACTCAGCTATGGGGTTTCATTTAGACCATTTTGTTGAAAAAGACGATGACATAGAGGGGTACCTAGGACGTTTTGAGTTATTAGCTACTACATATGGGTTAGAGAGAGAGAGGTGGAGCTTAAAGCTATCACAAGGATTGAGAGGTACTTCTTATGAAGTATTTGCCAAAATGAACAGGGAAGACCAAGACAATTATGACATGTTAAAGCAGGCTTTGTTATTAAGGTACGAGAAGAATGGTGAATTTTATCGTAAGAAATTTAGAAATGCCAAACTGTTGTCTGGGGAGACATACCACCAATTCTCTGCTAGACTAGAAACCTATTTGGAGAAATGGACGGCTCTGGGGAAGACCCAAGATCTTAAAGAAATGATCATGATTGAGCAATTGAGAGAGTCCATGGCTCCAGACATGAGAAAATTTCTCATGGAACAAGGTGCAGAGAAGTTGGGGGAAATTTTAAATGTTGCTGAGAGGTATCAGGCAGCCCAGGCAGAGGTAAGTGGTGCTAAAAAGAAGCACATAGACAATTTTAAAGCTCCACAGCAATTTAATAAATTTGATAATAGAGAGCAGGGAAATAAAGGTAGGACAAACTTTGAGCGGCCAAGAAATGACTATCGCGACAGAAACTCACAGTTCAATGACCAAAAGTTCAATGAAAGAAAACCGTTGAACCAAGGAAAAAGATGGTGTAAATGGTGCAAGAAGGATAACCATAACACCGAATTTTGTAGAAGGAAACCTTCAAACATTGCTGCAATGAAGTCGGGGACGCAAAGATTAAAGGTTAATCCTAAGGGACAACAGGAACCTTATCACCCCCCAGTTTGTGAGGATGTTATTTGTAATGGGGTCACCATAAGGTGCCTTTATGATACAGGTTTGGATTATGATTCAGTTGTGAAGTCTAGCCTAGTGGACCCAAGTCAGTATACCACAGAAACAGTGGAAATACAAGGGGCGACTAAGGACATACCACTCATGACACTTCCCATCGCAAGGATAACGGTGAAAACTCGCTATGTGGAAGGAGAAATCAGAGCAGCAGTGATAGATGAACCAATCTACCCTCTGATATTGGGGTGTAGATACGTCTTCTTGGGGAACCCCGAGAAACCTGTGATCATGGCGACAGTGCAGACCAGGTCACAGAAGAAGGAGGAAGAAGGTGAACCTATAAATGCTCATCCAGAGGAGATGAGGAAGGCGCAGGCTGAGGATAGGACACTCAAGCCATGTTTTAAAAAATTGCCCAAATGCCACACACCTCCGAGCAAGGGGGAATATTTCATGAAGAACAAACTCTTATACAGGAAGGCCGGAACTGGAACAAATGGTCATAACCAGCTGGTTCTTCCCACTTCATATAGAGATAAAGTGATGGAACTCGGGCATGCGATTCCCTTCAGTGGTCACATGGGGATCAGCGCCACAGGACAGCGTATAGCTTGTCATTACTTCTGGCCAGGGATAACGGAGGATATAAAAAAGATATGTCAAATCCTGCCCAGAATGTCAAAGGGTAGCTCCAAAGCACTGGACTGCTCCTGCAACTCTAGGGGAAATGCCCATAGTGGGAACACCTTTTGAGAGGGTTGCAGTGGATATTGTAGGACCTCTCACTCGGACCAAGAGGAGGAACAGTTACATCCTTACTCTGGTGGACACTTGTTCTATGTGGGGAGAGGCGGTAGCCCTGCCATCAATTGATTCAAAACATGTAGCAGAGGCACTACTTACAATATTTACCCGATTAGGATTCCCGCATCAAATCTTGACGGATAATGGTTCTCAGTTCAAGGGGAAACTAACGGAAGAAGTTTTTAAGCTATTTCAAGCCAGACACTTTCATTGTAGTCCGTACCATCCACAAGGGAACGGCCAGGTAGAGAGGTTCAACGGGACTCTCATTTCTATCCTGAGAAAGCTGGCACACGAAAAACCGGATCTGTGGGATCAATTCCTGCCCGCCGCATTGTTTGCTTACCGGGAGGTACCACATAGTTCAACCGGGATGGCTCCCGCAACTCTGCTATTTGGGAGGCCAATAAAAGGTCCATTAGAAGCCCTATTAAGGACCTGGACAGATGAGAAGGCGGAAGAGACTGTTACCTCATCGTATCAATACGTGAACGAACTGACCACTCGTTTGAAAGCTGGATGGAAACTGGCAAATGATAATTTGAAGCAAGCCAGGAAGAAACATGCAGCATATTTTAATAGGAAGGCAAAGGACAGGGAACTGGCAGTCGGAGAGAAGGTGCTGCTTCTACTACCCGGAAGCCAGAATAAATTACAAATTGGTTGGCAAGGTCCATATACGGTTCTAGAGAAGGTGTCTAGAACAAACTATAAAATTGACAAAAAGGGGAAGGAAAAAGTTTATCATGTAAACCTGTTAAAGAAGTATCTGGACAGACCACTCCAGGAAAGCACCCCCTTATTGACCTTGGCTATTGCAACCCAGATGCAAAAAGAACCACTCACCTCACATGAATACCCATTACATCCTTGTGAAACCGCAGCACAGGTAAAAGTCAGTAAGCACCTGACTAAAAACCAGAGGGAGAGAGTTCAACAAGTTCTGGAGGAACATACAGATGTATTAACAGATAAACCAGGCCATACAAATTTGCTACAGTATGACATGAAACTGGTAGACTCAAACCCAATCTGTATGAGAGCCTATTCTATTCCGTTCGCGAAGGAGAAGGCATTGAAGGAAGAAATAGAGTATTTGTTGAAGGAGGGGATTATTTCGCACAGTGAATCATCTTTTAGTTCTAGTGTCGTTTTGTTGAGAAAACCGTCTGGGGAACACAGACTGTGCATAGATTACAGGAAACTGAATGCTGTCACAGAAGGACAAGTGGATCCATTACCAGACACAAAACAGTTATTTGCCAGACTGAACAAGGCAAAATACTTTTCAAAAGTGGATCTTAGTAAAGGCTATTACCAGATCCCAGTGAAGCCTGAAGTGAGACCTTATTTGGCTTTTAGCACTTCGGATGGACATTATGAATTCAATATGCTACCATTCGGACTGAAAAATGCTCCGAGTGTGTTTTCAAGGATGATGCGCAAATTGTTGGATCCCCTGAATAACCCATGTATCACAAATTTCATGGATGATATTCTCGTCGCCACCGAGACATTTGAAGAACACATTGAAGCTCTGGAGATGTTGTTTGATAGACTTCGGGAGGCGAACTTAACTGCTAGGCCAACAAAATGTTGTATTGGATGCAAAGATTTGGAATTCTTGGGACACACTGTATATCAGGGTAATATGACCCCTGATCCTAAGAACTTGGAAAAACTGCAGAGAGCACCTAGGCCACAAACAAAAAAGGACGTGCGATCATTCGTGTCGTTATGCGGATTTTATCAGAAATACATCAAAAATTTTAACGCTATTGTGCTCCTCTGACTGATCTGACTCGCAAGGGACTTCCAGATAAAATTATTTGGACTGCACAATGTGAACTAGCGTTCCAAGAGTTAAAGGAAAAACTCACTAGCAAGCCTATTCTCAAACTGCCTGATTTGACACAGGACTTTGTCTTAAGAACCGATGCAAGTAATGTAGGACTCGGAGGGGCTTTGTTGCAAAGATCATCTTCACCTGATGGGGAACTGAAACCAGTCGCTTATGCAAGCCGTAAATTGAATGTCGGTGCAGATTTCCTCAGTCGGCACCCCTGTGATCAAAATTAGAGTAGTGGCAGACGTGAGGAGTAATTTTACCTATGTGTATCGCTGGTTTTGGAACTTGCCATAGGCATGTTTTCAAGTGGGGAGATGTGTAGTGAAATTGACAGAGATACAACGGTAAAATACCTCCAAAGATAACATTTAAGGATAAAAAACATAATGCGTAGGCTGCGAATAGTACATGATCGCCTAGACCGCGGGTCATCATCCTCCATAAAAATTGACTTGCTAGACAGGAGGGGAACGGCGGATAAAAAGGAAAAAATATGACTGGAAAGATTGCGTGAGACTAGAAAGGCTAAGGAGACGCAATTGGGGGGGGGGAAACGGAGAAAAGTCACGTTTCCCAAGTTGACATAAAAAGTAAGCAACTCGACAGAAGGGACCATAGATATGTTACGCCACAGTCATTTATTGGACGCTTTTGCAATACCAAGCCCTTGATTTGAATTCAGCGGCTAAAACGCAGATGTTTGGAATATTACAAAATTTAAAAAGTACTTTTTTCTTAATATTAATGTTAGGAATATAAAAATTAGCTGGCCGGATGGCCCATTCTGAGCAGTGAACTAATATGTTCTTAATTTTACAGACGGATAGATAATATTGAAGATAATGACAAAAGACAGTGTTGTTCACATCATCGACAGACTGTATTGAATCTAAAAGTGTCGCTAATTGCACAAAAAAAACACGACCTCGAGACGCAGGTGTTCAAATCTACGTAGTATGGAAGAGAAGGGATATTGTGGTGGCTGTGTCTAAAAATAACTTTTAACGACAAAATTTTGGAGGGGAGAGAAAGGTTGGTTCAAAAATCAAGTACATTTTTGTAGAAACGCAAGTAGAGACGGACAGACTAACAGATAAACATCCATACTTGACTGAAGCATGACTGAAATGACTTTAGTGTAGGAAATTTGAAATTCAAAAAAACCTAGGCAGTGATTGGCCACAGACAAGCATATTGTCGGCGCTTAGACGCGGATTTGGGGTCATTTCTCAATAGTTGTTCAGTGATAGACACAGATTTTAAAGTGTGGTGATTTCCATATGAAAGAAAGTGAAAGAAGTTTAGGGACGCCATACTATAGCCAGCAGCTCAGCTGAGTTTTGCTAGCAATTCTGTGTTATTTATTCATAATCTGGTAAGATTGAAATTATTTCTTTATATATTTTGAATATTGTTTCATGTTTGAGTGATTTGATACTGCCATATCGAAATCTAGCCTTACAAACAAGTAGGGATTTGCTCTAGACCCCCCGCCCAAGTCAGGGTCTAGGGACCAACAATATACATAAACTCCAGCAAGGGTTAGGCAAGACAGATCAAGTGTTGAGAATAATGAAACATATTACCTATCCTCTTTTAGGGCAGAAAACTAATAAATATTTTTCAGAATCTATAGTCTGGGAGGATCTATCTGATGTAAAACCACCATGGTAAATGTGCTGTTTGGTCAGAGAGATCTGACCTGTCTGTATGATGTGGTTGTTGTGTCAGTGTTGTGTCCAGACGTGGGTAGAGAATAGATTTTGACACATGGCCCATACTTTGATTGCAGAGCTGTGAGTTTCTGTTGTCAACAAAGCAGTGTCTATTCAGTTGGTGACTTTACTCGAGTGTATCTGTGCAGTACTTGTGACAGAGACCACCATTATTGCCCGCCAGCACGGAGAGGTGGGACCACCTGATTTCAGCACCAGAGCTACAACTACAAGATGAGTGAGCCTCTGGTCTGCTGGACATTCACCAACGCTTTGTAGTTACTAATATCCCCATAAAAATTCCCACCATTTTCTGGACACTGTGTAGTCAATATAGACAGGTGTGATGAGGCCACCCCAACAGCACAAACATTAACTATCCTCCCAAGTAGATGACTACTAGAACATTTTAATAAAACTAACTAGTATAGTACATATATATGTACACTATTGCATTTATGATATAATATTCCATGCATTTCTTTCATAATCTCTAAATCCTTTTAAGTTCTGGTCAACCTAAAAATTGACCCAGAACAAAATAAATGTAATATAATTCTATCAAAAAATTTTACACTATTGAGTTAGTTCAGTGTGTTGTAATATTTGTTAAATATTATTAGTCTTGTTAAATATCTGTGGGTATATCTATAACCTATTACACCACACTACATATCATAACCCTAGACACTTTACGTAGCCACATTCATAAAAAAAAAATTAAGTGTGATTTACACCATTTTAAGATTACTGCACTGCTAATTCAACTTGTAAAGAAGACAGTCAGGCAAGCCAGGATAAGGAATAGAATCAGGATTCTAATTTAAAGCACCGACCAGCGTATTTGAGTATCTTCTGGACTTACACAGTAAGAAAACTCTACATTTACTAATACGGAAGGTCCGCAATCCTAGGAACCTGAACACTAAATCATAGTGGGATTCTATTGTAAAGTAATACCCCAGACCACGTGTGAGAGGCATCGTCACCAAGTTACCGAAAACTATTAACCTGAGCCAGAAGTCTGTATCCTCCCAAAATTATTTGGGGTAAGTTGTACATTTTATAATTCTAAATTTTGCAATATTAACATGTAAAAATTGCTATCGGATGTCCACGTTCAGCTGAGGCTGGCAACCTCAGCTTATAAAATGATGGCTTCATGAACCACCACTGCAAGAGCTGGCGACTGCTTCATGCAGGTTTCTCATAGAGAACCAAAAGCTGAGGTAGTCTCAAGTTCCATATGGAGCATGGAGTGGATGATGACCGAAATAATGTACATAAGTATTACATTAACCTTTTTAACCAGTGCATATGTATATGTAAACATGTTTTATATGAATGCAATGGAAGTTTTCCGCTCACTGGGATTAACATTAATGCTCAGAGAGGGTAACGGTCTGAGGCAGATGGGATGCTGGAATGAAAGGGAGGGACACCTGATTTTCGTGTCAGGAGATTCAATACTCACTAGGGATATTTGTTTCTCTCTCAATTCGTTATACTAGTCGGTGGTACCAGTTGGTGGTACTAGTCTGTGGAACAAGTGTGTGATATAAGTGGCCTTCAGTCAAAGTTAGACACCAACATCAGACGGGTCTTAACAGACGCTGGACCTTCTTCGCATTTACCCCACAATACTACGAGGGACGTGTTGCGGCCACCAGACTTGACCAGTGACGAGAGTGAACCAATCACAACCTGCAAAGAACCTACATCGACTGGATAATATCTGCTGTAGTACTTGATTTCTTAAATTCCTATGAGGCTCCCTAGAATTGAAGCACCATTCTTCAATTCACATCTCTGCGAAGAGTAATCTTGATCGAAAGGTAGATACTTTTGCGGACCCTCTGTAGATACTCTGAATTTTGGTCATTGCTGGACCATCACTGCAAAGCAAGGGGGACAATCCCGTGACAGGCAGTATCTGCTGTGGAACTACCTTCACAAAATGGGGTAGCCTGCCCTATGCCCAACCCTGCTAAACCGTTTCCTACGACTTTCTTGGGAGGTTACAATGTTACTATTCTTTGTTTCTTTTCCTGCCTCAGGTTCTCCGAGGTTTTCAGGAATTTTTCCTTCACCAAGATGGTGGTTTATCGAGGTATTTTATTCTCTGCAGTCTTCTTCTTCTTTCTAAGTTCAATTTAAAAGTTTATGCCAGAGTACCCGAGTAACGTAGCCAGTATGCGTAAGTATTCGATTATTGTAGCCAGTGTGTGCCAGAGTACTCGATTACCGTAGTCTGAGTATCCCTGTAGTGCAGTCACTGAACATCCTGAGCATCCGGGTAATGTAGTTAGTCTGTTGTCATGGTATCCGTGTAGTGTTGCCAGTGAGATGTTAGAGTACTTGAGTAAATTAGCAAGTCTGATATCAGAGTATTCCAGTAATGCAGTAAGTGTTATGTCACAGTATCCGAGTAATGTAGCCAGTCTAATGTCATAGTATCCGTGTAGTGGAATCAGTGAGATGTCAGAGTACGTGAGTAAAGCGGCACGTGTGATATCAGATTATCAAAGTAATGTAGGGAGCGTAATGTAAAGGTGTCCTGGTACCCTATCAGCCGTTTGATAATTAAAAGCATCTGCCTTCTGATGTGGTAACCGCATGTTAAGAAAAACGGCACAACATGAAGGAACGAGCGAGGTTAACATTAAAGTTCTCCAAAGACACCTGTCCATGTGAATGTGACACAATTTGGTTGTGTCCTTTTACTTTTCCTTCTTTCTCTCCTACTTTCTCAATTTATTTCTTCATTTTACGTACAAAAACCTGCCCCACCACCGCGCCTTAGATTTGTTGACCTCTGTTCATACTGCGGTAGTGTTATTTCACTGCAAATTGACCATCCTTAAGGATTAATTGTAATCGCTTGTTGTTAAACCAGACTGACCTCATACAGTAAACGAAAAGTATTGTAGACTTTCTAAGTAATCCTTTCCAGCCAGACACGTTTGCCCGTCTGGGGGCATTGTCCGCGATAAAAGCGTTCAGACATTGTGGCGGAGAATACAAAAGGAAGCCCAGATGTTGTGACAATATTTGTGTTTGTCCTTCTACTTTCTTCGATCTCGCCTGCATTACCGATTTATTTCTTCATTTTTCACACTCATCGTCATATTATTTGGCATATTTTATGCATCTATATTCTTGCCTAGTCACTCCAAGACTTGTTTACGTTTCACCATGTGAATCGTAGTAATACAAGGTTAATTAGACAGGTCGGCGGATAATACTTCTATCACTTAAGTCGTCTAGCCACTTTTGATAGAGACGGTCCTTGTTGACATAAGGTGGTAAAGCACGATCGATGGAAAGAAAGCTAGATTGTCAGTCTGGGAAAACCGTCTGGGAGATGTACGCAAGAAAAGGTGATAATATGTAATCGTTTCCGATGGTCCATCTCTGTATCAATAATACACATAACCCGTCTGGGGAGATTATGTTGGGAAAGGTATTAGCCAGGAAAAAAATTCACGTATGTGTTTGTGAGTTTGAACAAATGCAATAGCAAGTATTATTGACATATTTGAAAGAAGTCACGAGTTTAAATTTTAAAATTTATACAGTAATGATTTAATACCCAGACCCACATAGTTCTAAAGAGACAGGATTGGTCTAAGTCAAGAGCCTGAAATAAACTTTAGTTCTCATTGGCAAGTTTGTCTAAAATACCATATGGGACAAGAGTGGAAATGAGAGATATAATCTAGCGAAATCTGAGACACAAATCAGAATGCATTTTCAACAAACGTCCTGTAACAACTCCCATTAGCCAGAGAGAAGGATCGGACAAAAAAGTCCTAAATTAAAAGTGACAGATCGAAGTATTTGGACGTATTTATAATTAAAAAGAGAACCCGCTATTTTAAACACAAAGACTGGAAACTTAAGGAATCAGAAAAAACACAAGTCATAAGAGGGATTCTGACACTGCCCCCAGACCGAGTATTCGAAGCATCAAATCAAAGTTGCTTTGTCAATTCTACTGTTCCAGGAGATTGTATATGCCGTTTGGGTTCGTGGTACGAGACTACATTACTGATCGTGGTACGAAGACACACTTACAAGAGACCAATCTGAAGTAAGAGTCTTCGCCACTATCTTGTGATTCAAAAGCTGGGGTCGACACAAATTACCTACAGTGGACACGTTGTGAAGACACCCACCATGACATTAGGAGTGAAGTTCATCTAGACGCCTCTAGAGATGAGTCCCCATCACAAAGTACCTGACAACGACCCATTGCAGTACTCAGCCAGTTAAGCTTTTTTTTTTAAACAGGCGCAAGCAACGGACAATAACCAACAGTCCCTAATTAAGTCTCGATGATGACAATTTTTAAAACCCTCTAAAGTCACTTTCATCCATATTTATTTAAATTTTTAAAATACTGTGACGTATAAAGGAAATATAGCCTACAGTAATCTGACTGCCTTTGTAACCCCGTTAGCGTTCTATGATTTGCTAGCAAAACCATGCATTTACAGTCTGTGTTTACTCACTTTTTAGTCCTACCTCTTTCTGTGTTTAACACGATCTAACACAAGGTTTACAAACTTTCGTGACCTGCCAGTCATAACAGGTAGCGAATCAGGTTTGTTTACCTAAGTTTCTCACGCGAGCTGATCTGTCAATCATACGATACCTGACAGACCGCCCGTGAATAACACCGAACCTTTTGAAGTAGACTCACGGGCAAAATCTTTCCCCGAGTACGCTTTGAAGTTCGTACTCAGGGCCTGGGCTCTTTGATCTTCAGAAGCGGGCATTCGTACGGGCAAAATCTTTGAGGGACCCGTTACCCGTATAAGTCTTTTGATGTCGGGGCGAAAGCGCTCGACGGAAGATGGGCGTAAAGCTTTATCTGGGGAACTCATGTTTCTGATTCTAGCCAACGATACAGGAGAAACATTTTAACTTGTGAATTAACTGGACTTATAAAAATCCAGCAATAATTTTTTTCAATTTTATCAGCCCACTGGGGTGTGAAACAATTAACAGTTATTCCTGACTTCTGACAGTCGTATACAGGCGTAGCATCCAAAATTTACGCTGTTTCAGAATCGGCGCTCTTACATAGAGACAGCTGATAGGATTTTCATCATCATCATTTGTAACATTTTTAGCAACCAGATGTTTCCCAATATTATTTTCCTCTTGTTTAACTGTGAACCTCAAGAGCACGGTTTGCTACACTAACTATTCGCGGTGACATTTTTGTCCAGCCAGGTAAAACTAAAACACCAGATTCGGCGTCCATCTCGCTAGTCATGATTTGTTAGAGGATGGACTGGGGCCAATTTGTAAATTAAGACCGGGCATATATATATATATATATATATATATATATATATATATATATATATATATATATATATATATATATATATATATATATATATATATATATATATATATATATATATATATATATATATATATATATATATATATATATATTGGCAGCCGCGGTAGCATAGTGGTTAGTGCACTGGCTTCCTAGCTCAGTGGTCTATGGTTCGATCCCCAGATGAGGTGGGATGATTTTAGTCCGCAAACGGCTCCTGGGTCGACCCAGCCCCAACTGGGTACCAGAGCAACTCTTGGAAGGTTAAGGCGGCCGGCGTGATGCTGACCACATCACCCCTAGTGTGCCGACGGTCAAAAAAATATGGGCCTAACACCATATTCCCAATATGCCTCAATGGGCGTGTAACGGGATCCTTTACCTTTATATATATATATATATATATATATATATATATATATATATATATATATATATATATATATATATATATATATATATATATATATATATATATATATATATATATATATATATATATATATATATATATATATTCAGGATAATTGTATTTCCAAGGGATATCACCAAGAGTAGGTAAGTGTGATTGAGTCGCCGTTGTATGAGAGAGAGTGAATAATTTTTTTTTTTGTTACAGGAACTGTACCAACATTTGATATTGCTTAAACTTGTTTACTTTACTGGATAGCATATAGTAGGAACTTGTTTCTTTACTGTCTATTCTGTACCATAGTGCTAACCTTTGACCTTTGGGTTATTAACTTTTTAGGTTCCTTTTCTCAAGCACATTTATTCTGCTATTTCATATGTATTGTTAAGAAGTATGGTGGTCTGTGGAAGCTCCAATGTTAAAGACTTGTTGTTGGCCCCAGCGTTGCTCGTCAGAGTGGTTGTTAGGAATAGGAATATCAACTCGACCTACGCAGTGGTGTGTAGACATAGAGTGAGAGTATAATACGCGAATGATGAAAGAGTTCGAAGAGTTGATAAATGTTCTTTTTCTCACTCATGTATGGCTGGAAGTCATCGACGCCAACTGCTGTGTACTTTTTGTTACAGTTTAATTGGACGTACACATTCTACAGCACGGATACAGTGACAAATCACAGGTTGGCATAATACATCATGGTACAATTGATAAATGGTCTTGCAATGATACATGGGCACTCGTTGCATAATAGCACAATGGAATGTCAGTAGACAAGCTGATAAGAATCTTTTTCTTATTAATGATGTCCACCAAATGATAAATATAAGTGGATGGAAGCAGACATCATCATCATCAGTTGATAAACTCTTAATACAAGACCCTTGCCCTGAGCAAGAGACATGCTGAGAAATCTGAAGCTCGCTCGAACATCACCAGAGTTAAATACTGTGTTGTTGTGTTGCTCGTGGTTCGAGTATGGAATGTCAACTTGACCTACGCAGTGGTGTGTAGACATAGATGGAGTGTATAATGTGCGAATGATAGGAAGAGTTCGTGGTGTTGACAAATGTTCTTTTCTCACACTCATGTATGGCTGGAAGTCATCGACACCAACGACTGTGTACCTTTACTAAAGTTTAATTGGACGTACACACTCGACAGCACAGATAGTGACAAATCACAGGTTGGCATAATACATCATGGTACAGTGGATAAATGGTCTTGCAATGTTATGTTACATGGGCACTCATGTAGAATAATAGTATAATGGACTGTCAGTAGCCAAGCACTCAGTATTGCCCATATATATATATATCAACTGAGTTTACTGACAAAGCACGTCAGATTATAAACAATATCCAAGATGGCTTCTAGACCTAATCTCGTCTAGCGAAGATTCCTTAACATAATGTCCAGCACAGATTTTTCCATATAATTATATTGAACCGCTAGCAATGGGTTCTCATGTGTAGCAGTGATCTCTGGACTAATCAAGCGATAATACGGGCATCCCTTTTCTCTTCTTGAAAGACACTACATGTTTGGTTCCAAGATGGCTTCACTCGTGAGCTGTCACTCACGTTTGGATACAGATAATGAATCTGTCCTAAAGTTAGTCATTCATTAAACATTTCATTGCTCTGTAGATTTGATCATGAACAATTGACTGCATTCTACAGGATATAGTGCTGCTAGGAATCAGAATCGTTTTTTTTTTTCATCTAGTTAGATGTATCCTCTCAGACGTACAAATCATCCCTATCGAAAAACGGTGGCTTCGTACGAGAGTTCAAAAGAGTATCTTTATTACCTTGGTTTTCAGAAATATGAGTTTGCCATTCCTTGGCAATAAGAATGAACACTGGGGTAAAGCATACACGATAGGTCTAGACGACTATCACTTTCCCCAAAAACCACTGAGATCACTTTTTCCCCGGCGTCAAGCCGACATAGAAAAAACACAGCCCATCATCAGGGCGAAGCCAAAACACACCTCTCTCGCGACACATCCGCCGAACAGCCTTTGACCTCTCTAGAGACAACAGAACATATAGTTCGACTTAGATATGTAAAGATATACAGATATAAGACAGATTCGTCCTACACAGACAAACAATACACATAAATTCAGGCCATAGATATTCTGAAGCAAGAACAATCTATTACTACCCAAACAAAGAATAAATCGCAGTAAAACTGGATTCATCCGCGGAGTTCGATCGAAAGAGACGGCACAACTTTCAAGGGAAGTAACTCAATAATGACTTTCCCTTAAGCACTAAAAAATATCTATTTTGTTTACAAAATATTTGCGAACATAACAAGTATACCAATGTATAATATTGTAAGATATCAAAGACTGCACGTAACAGTCTTACCACACCTCCCGGGAAAAAAAATGGAACTTTTTTTTTCTTTTTGAAATACATCTAGGAGCAACGTACAATAGGCTCACAACGCATGAATAATGCGCAGATGAAAATATCAGGAATACATATAACGCCTAATATGAGGCTAAGTCGACTTATGGAGCGACTGGTGAGAATGTGTCTCATAAACTGAGAGAAATTATTTCTCTATAAGTATATTTTTCCAGGAAGGTGTCATAAAAGTATAATACAATTCTGGCAATTACACGATGCCTAAAAAATTCATACCATCATTTCGTATTAGATATCTTACATTTATGATTTATGAAGAAAAAATCATCAAAGCACAGCGGTGAATAAACATCAATGAACCGCTATGTAGTGATACAATCATTATATTATTAAATTACAAATTTGTATCTATCATGATATAGAAAAGGAACTACTATAGAACTAGACATATCAAGAAGTCTAAGCCCTAATAGTTATGTGGAATCATGTGGGCATCTTGACAGAATGTCTGCCATCACATTATCTGATCCACGAATAGCTCGCACAGAGAAATGAAAAGGTTGAAGAGCAATTGCATATCGAGTAGACCTCGAGCTCTTCAAATTCTTACTCTGTATAGCAGTAAGAGCTTTTTGGTCGGTTTCTACTATGAAATGTGCGCCCAGAAGGAATCTCTGTAGTTTGAGGATCGACCAAACCATAGCTAATAGCTCACGGTCTAAAACCGAATAATTCCTTTCTGCCGCATTAAGTTTTCTGGAAATATACATTACAGGATGCAGAGTTCCAGAGTACTCTTGCATTAGTGCCGCTCCAATCCCAGTGGATGAAGCGTCACTACGAAGAACGAATGTTTTATCTTTAGTGGGTAGCACTAAAATAGGTGGTGTTGAAAACAATGTTTTAATCTTATCCAGAGAGCATTGGCATTCCTGAGACCAGTGGACCACATTAGGCGAACCTTTCTTTAGAAGTGTTGAAAGAGGTGCCATGATAGAGGATAGATTCTGAATGAATCTGCCATAAAATTGAATAAGACCTAACAGACTTCTCACCTGTTTTTTAGTCTTAGGGATTGAGATGTTAAGTATCTTACTAGTATTATGGTCCTCTGTCTTTAGGAACCATGACCAACTCGGTGGCCTAGGAAAGAAATTTCGCTAAAACCAATATAGGCTTTAGAGGGTTTCGCTGTCAGGTTGTGCTCGCGCAAAGTAGACAGCAATTCATCTAACCCTGAATAGTGATCTTCCCAAGTATCGCTGAAAAGACAGATGTCGTCAAGATATGCAATGACATCTGACCGATAAGATAGGATTCGGCGCATCATGCGTACGAATGTAGCTGGTGCGTTCATAAGACCGAAAGGCATAAAATTCCATTGGAACAAACCTCTAGGTGTTGAAAAAGCCGTGAGAGGTTTGGCGCGTTCAGATAAAGGAACTTGCCAATATCCTTTAGACAAATCAAGTTTAGTGAAAAAATGAGATTTGGAGAGTCGAGTAAGTAGTTCTTCCAGTAAAGGCATAGGTTCAGCATCGAACTTCGTTACCTGATTCAATTTTCGATAGTCAACGCAAAGACGTATGTTATTGTCTTTTTTACGCACAATAACCATCGGCGAAGAATATGCAGAGGTGGATGGTTCGATTATTTCCAAATCTATCATCTCATCCAACTCTTTCTCGACCTGTGCTTGAAAATGTATAGGTATAGGATAAGGTCTAACCCTAATAGGAGTATGGTCAGTTAGAACAATGTCATGTTCAATGACATTCGTTTGTCCAGGGATGTCAGTGAGTACATCCTGAAATGTTTGCAACATAGTTGAAACTTGTCGCTGTTCTCCTAGAGACAAATCAGGAGAGACAGTAACGTTCTTCCATGATTCACTAGAATGAAGTGGGATCATTGGAAGAGGAAGATTTACATCTGAAAAACTTGTTTCCTCATCCTGTATCACGGACAGTGATGAGTAATGACCATGTTGTACTGGAGAATCGTCCGTTGCTTGGAAAATGGGTTGTAAATAATCCGGACGTTCATGGAATTCAGTAAGCATATTGATGTGGAAGGTTTTATGCTTCCCATCAATATCGACAATATAGTCGACGTCGGAAATTTTCGATATTATATCGTACGGACCTTTCCAAGAAATAAGTAGTCTGTTTTCCCTACAAGGTAGTAATACAAATGCTTTGTCCCCAGGACAAAGTTGTCGTAAGCATCTCTTCTTATTGGCAAATTGCCTTGCCTTCTGTTTCGAAAATTCAGAAGAAGAAGTTGCTAATTTGCATGCTTCGATAATCTTTTGTCTCAACGCGATGACATATTCGTAGGATGACTTTGTGTCATCGTCAATATTGTCAGCTGTTATGAGATCATGAAGCAACGACATAGGGCCGCGCGGTCGCGCGCCAAAGACAAGTTCAAAGGGAGAAAATCCTGTATGTTCATTGGGGACCTCTCTGTAAGCGAAGAGGGCCGCAGGTAAAACTCTGTCCCAGTCTTGAGGATGATCCTCAGTTATCTTCCCTAGTAAGTTTTTAAGTGTTCTATTAAGGCGTTCGACCATTCCGTTAGACATAGGATGGTAGATACTACTTAAAGATCTATCTATCTGCAGAGTAGACATTACTTGAGACATGGTATCTGATATTAGTTGGGTGCCATGGTCTGATAATATCTCTCCGGGGAAACCCAGACGAGAGAATATAAGCCAAAGAGCATCTGCAATATCAGCAGTAGTAATGCTCTTCAGAGGAATAGCCTCTGGCCACCGTGTGCACATATAAACACACGTCAAGATAAACTGATGTCCTCTGGCAGACTTGATCTTAAATGGACCAATAATGTCTATGGCCATTTTTTGAAACGGCCGAATAGGAATGTCTGCCGCCTGAATGGGGCAGCATGGCGTGGACCTTTGGATTTCACTTCCTGACATACTTTACACGATCGACAATAAATCCGTATGTCCTTGTTTACCAATGGCCAAAAGAAAGCCGCAAGAACTCTTGACTTAGTACGGGAAAAACCCATGTGTCCAGCACACTGAGAATCGTGAGCGTGCTGCAAAATTTTAACTCTCAAATTCTTGGGAACCAGGATTTGAGAATGACTTGGCATAATGGAGTCTTGAACCATACGTACAAGTACGCCATTCTTCTTTGTAATCCAAGATTTACGACTTGTGTCTTTTTATTCGGATCACCTTTAGTTGCAAGAATGAAGAATTTCTTCAGAGTGGGATCATCTTCTTGCTGTTTTATAAACGAGTCACGAGAAATTACCAAGGGATCATCTTGGTTATGCTCTTCATTATCTTCAGTAGATGAAGTTTGAGGCATATTAAGAGCTTGAGCTCTAGTGACTACAGCGTTAGCAATCTGCATGTTTTGCTTTTCCCAAGCGGAAATTTGTTGCGAAGTGCATTCTTTGACTCCATGAATGCGACCGATGATGAGGTCAGCGATCGGCTTCGGAAGAAGACATGCGTGTACATCTCCTGTAAAGAAAGGAGTAGCAATCCTAATGATAGCAGTAGAGTATTTCTCTAATGTGCCGCCAAATGTTACACATTTGACTACTTGTCCAGTGGCACGGGAATGATCTACGAGTGACTGCCTAACACCAATTGTGGTGCATCCAGAATCAAATAGCACGGAGACTGGATTGTTATTTACTAAACCCTTATGTAAGACAAGAGAACCTCTTCCATCATGCGCGAATGATGCAGGAAGAGCAGGAAGAGGATGGCCGCAGCTTAAAGTAGACACTGTGGTTGGCTCAAATAATGTTTTGCATTAGGGGCACTGAGATGCTCTCCCAAAATCAAAAGCGGAACATGCCATATTACTAGCGTCATTATTATCTTTACTCTGTTTATAGGCTTCATGAGACTCTTGCTGTGCAGAGTTTGCCTGAAAATGTGGTTTATGTCTTCTGTTTTGAGATCTACCTCGGTTATTATTACCTCTGTAGTTATTGTTACCTCTATTGTAACCCCTATTTGGGTTTGAGTCATAGTTCTCTTGGTTACCATTATCATATTCATTATAATGAGTATCTCTGTAATTGTGATCTTGTTGACTCCAAGACGGATACCTCGGATAGTTTCTATAATTACTTCCTCTACGGAAATTCCTATAATTGTGACCACCCCTGTGTCGAGAGCTATCAGCTCGTCTCCAGTTCTTCGACGAAGAACCCTGAAATGATTGGTTACCTTGGTTTTGATAACTATTATGGTTACCTTTTTTATCAAATCTGTTTTGAGGTCCCTGAAATCTGTGTTAATAATTGGGATTGTATGGTGTTGCTGAAGCAACTGGCATACTCTCTTTAATCTTAGCGTTGCCAAAAGTCACGTCGGGGTGTGCAGTGACATATTGGGAACAATATTCTTCCATTTCCTTTAGTGATTTGGGTTTACGCTCATGTATAAATTCAAGGAATGGTTTGTTAACACATGACATAATCTTATCTCTGAGCAACAAATCCATAAGTCCTTCATAAGTTTTTTCTGTTTTGGAAAGCTCAATCCAACGATCAACTGTGAGCCGTGCCTTTGCAATGAATTCTGAGAATTCTACACCTGTCTCAGGCACCATCGTCTTAAACAAAAGGCGATAGCCTTCCTCACTTAGCTGGTATTTTTTTTATCAAAGCCGCCCTAATGACATCATAATTATCCTTATCTGCTTCTCCTACAAGGCATAACCTAGTCAGAGATTCACCTTTCAAGTTTTCTGCTAATTGGTTAGCATATTGTGATTTATCCACATTATGAGTACGACAAGAACGTTCAAATCTATCCAGCCAGAATGTAATATCGTCACTGGACTGATTGAACTGTGGAACCTTAACCTTGTAAGTAGAAGGTTTACCATTACCACTAGATGCCTGATTAACATTACTCATACTTGTCAATCTTAATTTCTCTAACTCAAATTCATGTTCTCTTATTGCTTTTTTTTCTTCAGCTTCTCTGTCTAATCTTTTTTGTTCAGCTTCACTGTCTAATCTTTTTTGTTCAGCAGCAGCTTCTCTTTCTAATTTTTTTTGTTCTGCAGCAGCTTCATCTTTTCTTTTTTCTTTTTCCATTTCCATCTGGAATCTTTTTTCCTCAGTCTGTAT
The DNA here is from genome assembly GCA_024509875.1 of Oreohelix idahoensis. Classification (NCBI taxonomy): domain Eukaryota; kingdom Metazoa; phylum Mollusca; class Gastropoda; order Stylommatophora; family Oreohelicidae; genus Oreohelix; species Oreohelix idahoensis. The sequence continues at coordinate 95,658 of JAMPIV010014426.1, forward strand.
CTGCAATTTCTTTAGTTCAGCAGCAGCAGCAGTAGTTTCTAATTTTTTCTCTTCAGCTTCTCTTTGCAATTTTTTTTCTTCAGCTAGAGCTTTTCTTTCCTCTGCAGCAGCAGTTTTTCTTTCTTCTGCAGCTAATGCTTTGTCATATTGAGCAATTGCAAATTGTTCTAATTCCATACCAGTCTTATCAAGGGATTTCCCTTGTGCAATGAAGTATTCTAATGTAGACATGATGTCTAACAATAATACTAATTACCTGAAACAATAATAATACCACAAGTTCTTAATGACTTGATTAATCAGTACACTATCTCAATCTCAGTGGGTCACAAGCCTTAATAAGGTCTTGTATAATTTCTTGTATACCAGTAATAATAATAAAGTACTGTTTTATACCATAATCCAAGTGCAGTGCACAAGCAATAGTGTCTTATGAAATATACCTATATAAAACATATGTCAACCAACAGCATACATAAAGCACAAATAAGACTGACAATATGAAAACATTTGCAGAAATCAACTAAATCAAATAAGGAAATCAATGAAAATAATCACCGAATCTGCAAGGAATAACAACACAAATGACGTCACAGTGTATATAAATATAAATTGTGTATACAACTAAATAACAGGAAAGGGGAGACCTACAAATACAAACAAATCGAACAAAACTAAAGAACAGTAAAATATTACAAAAATAATGATGGGTACAGGTCGTCACAGCTAACACAAATAGCAACTAGTTGTTGCAAGCAAATTTCCAATTAAGGAAATTGCACCTAAAGAAAACGCCCACAACGGACCCTCTATGACGTGGGATATTCTGTTGTGAGGACACCGCCCAACCTAAACACAACCCGCAGACATATAAACTAATATATTATACAAACAAATAACATATAACATATAATCATAAATGCATATATCACGTGTGTAATATATAAAGCACTGTGTTGCAGATAGGATGCTCAGTTATACATTAAATAATGAAATGTGTTGGAAAGAGTTTCAGTTCATAAATATAATGGCACAGTTTCTGAATAAACAAAGTAAACTGCCACTTTAATCAATACTAGATTTTTGATTTAATCTATTACAATGTTCAACAATATTAGTATCAGAAGGTCCAACGATGAAATTTACGCACTTATGTTCAACAATACTGCAACAATAGAACAGTTTATGGCCTTCAAAGTATCATCTCTGTACTGTGAAACTCTGTAATGTCTAAGCGTAAAAATGTCAACAACGCTGACCTAGATACTGCATTCACTTGATAGGTCACGTGACAAAGTGTTGATAAAGAGCAAACTAATACTGCACGTGTGTCGTATCAGCCACAGGAAACGGTCTGGTATCGGTAGTCTGTTGACTTCTCAACTTCTGCGAGGTCAAACCCAGAAAGCTGGCTCACCAGTGTTAAATATCCTCTTTCTTGAATTCCACCACAGTTAAATGCTGTTTCTATATATACGGTTGAATGGTGTATAGATATGAAGATGTATTGCTCCTTGTTCACACTGACATCAACTATTTACAGGACCACAGTGTTAAGAGGTATGGTGGTCTGTGGAAGCTCCAATGTTAAAGACTTGTTGTTGGCCCCAGCGTTGCTCGTCAGAGTGGTTGTTAGGAATAGGAATATCAACTCGACCTACGCAGTGGTGTGTAGACATAGAGTGAGAGTATAATACGCGAATGATGAAAGAGTTCGAAGAGTTGATAAATGTTCTTTTTCTCACTCATGTATGGCTGGAAGTCATCGACGCCAACTGCTGTGTACTTTTTGTTACAGTTTAATTGGACGTACACATTCGACAGCACGGATACAGTGACAAATCACAGGTTGGCATAATACATCATGGTACAATTGATAAATGGTCTTGCAATGATACATGGGCACTCGTTGCATAATAGCACAATGGAATGTCAGTAGACAAGCACTCAGTATTGCCCATATATATATCATCTGAGTTTACTGACAAAGCACGTCAGTCTATAAACAATATTCAAGATGGCTTCTAGACCTAACCTCGTCTAGCGAAGATTCCTTTAAATAATGTTCAGCACATATTTTTCATGTAATCATATTGAACCGCTAGTAATGGGTTCTCATCTGTAGCAGTGATCTCTGGACTCATCAAGCGATAGTACGGGGCATCCCTTTTCTCTTCTTGAAAGTCACAAAATATTTGGATACAAGATGGCTGCTGTCGTGAGCTGTCACTCACTTTAGGATACAAACTGGAATCTGTATCAAAGTTAATCCTACATTAAATGTTCTCATTGCTCTATAGATTCTATCATGATGCAATGGACTTCAACATACAATATGGTGCTGCTAGAAATGAATGACATCTTCATCTAGTTAAATATTCCCTCAGACGTACAAATCGTGCGTCTGCTTATCGAAAACGACGGCTTCGTAAGAGAGTTCATAAGAAGTGCTTTTGTTACCTTGGTATCAGAAATATGATTCTGCCATTCCTTGGCAATAAGAATAAACACTGGGGTAAAGCATACACGATAGGTCTAGACGACTATCACTTTCCCCATCAATCTTGAGATCACTTTTCCCGGCGACAAGCCGATACAGAAAAACACGACAGCCCCCCATCATCAGGGCGAAGCCAAAACACACCTCTCTAGCCACACATCCGCTGAACAGCCTTTGACCTTTCTAGCGACAAAGAACATATAGTTCGACTTAGATGTGTAAAGATATACAGATATAAGACAGACTCGTCCTACCTAGACAAACACTACACATAAATTCAGGCCATAGATATTCTGAAGCAAGAGCAATCTATTTCTACCCAAACAAAGAATAAATCGCAGTAAAACTCGTCCCGGATTCGATCTCCGCAAGGGGGAGTAACTCGATCTGATTTTGCGACATCCATTCAATGTATAATATTGGAAGATATAACTCAATGTAAATCTGATTTTATTTTTTCCTTAAGCAATTTGATGTTGTCTAGTTTTGTAATTACAAAAAATATTTGCGAACAATAACAAGCATACTGTGTGTGTGTGTGTGTGTGTGTGTAATTAAACTTATATATTTATTATTATGAGGAGGGCAAGGGTGTCTTGTACTCAAATGTGTAATATGTGCAAGATAGTCAAAGTAATTAAACTTATATTTATATTATGAGGAGGGCAAGGTTGTCTTGTACTAAATTATACTCGTATAGATAGGTTGAACTAGAGAAACTTACTCATTCCAGAGACATATCTTCTCCTTAAGCTATTCACCAGTGAAATCTATTTCTCACACTTTTTTCCCCATCCACTCTACTCAGATGGGACCAAAAATAACTCAAACCTATCGGTACGACAAAGACTAATAATTATTACATTTGTTATACGTTATTTTACAAATATGGAGTTGATTCAGTTCTTATAGATAAGAGAGCGCATGTATGATCTAAAATCTTTACTGTACATATACATAAAGTTACAGCCATAGAGACAAAAATACTTAGAACAGGAATTTCGCTGGATTAAACCAGCTGAGGGCTCGAACAAGCCATACCAATGCTTAAAACTTCACAAAAGGTGCCGGATCAGATATAAGTTAATAGTGCTCTGCCCTATGCAGCATTGTTCTTGACTTCTGAATTATCTTGTCATTACTCCATTGAGATAGAAGCAGCATTATCCTTCTATCTACAATTCTGCCAAGAGTAATCTTGTGAGAAGGTAGACACCTGTGAAAACCCATTTTAGATACTCTTGAGTTTGGCCACTGGTAGACCACTACTACAGAACAAAGGGGAGGAAATTTCCGTGACACTTGTCTATGGAAAATGTCAGTGTGCAACGATATGTCGTAACTTATTCTCCTGGGGACCAGGAAAGTACAGGTGAAAATTGCTTTATCCCTTCCATCCAGACATTGTCTGTGTAATTATTACAGAGAAACCCGTCTGGGTAGACAAATTAGCGAGGACACTATCTGCAGGCGAGGTCACAAATCGTAATTGAAAGGTTACCGAAAAGTGACGGAAGAAGTCGGGCCATATATGGGAGATGAGATTATGTGTTTAAATTTTAAAATTATATTTAACACGGGCGGGGGGCGGGGGGGGGGGGGGGGGGGAAGAGAGAAAGTAAAATAACTAACACCCCGACCCACTATATTCTAGCTCATGGATTGGCTCATATGAGAGTCAGAAATAAACATTTATTGTGATTGGAAGTTTTGTCGGAAACGCCAGGTGGAAGCGTGGGCAGGAAAACTGTAATATAACCTAGCTAATTCGGAGGCTAAAACACACTGCATTTACAGAATCGTCAAAAGTAGACAGCTCGGACGGAATGTGGCCGCATGACCTACTACCATAGCATTTATTCGTGCTAGTAACTAGTTATTATAAAATAATATAAATTACTATTAACTACTATAGAAAATAAACAGTGCAGTTATGACATCTCGTAGTGAATCATAAACACGAGATACATTGAGTATAGGATGACATAAGATTAACTAAAACTATGTCAAGCTTGGCATAGCCACGCTAACATCGGCGGGAGTTGCCATAGAAAATAGTGACGTGAATGGGAATAGCCTTACTCCCTGTAAGATCGCTTGATAGAATGACCAGTAAAAAAATTAACAAAATAATAGTTTGCCCAATGAAACGGTGTCCAGAATCGCCCACCACCGAAAGACGCTAAGAAATAATTTTCTGAAAGTCAGTTGTAGAAAAGAGCCATATGCATAAAGGACGTGATTCTAACTTTGCTTGGTGAACAGCCTGGCGTTCCCCTGGTCTGTCACAAAAAAGTCCTAGGCTCCTACTTTGTGAAAAGCAGCAGCGTTCAAGTTATTTTACTCATGATTTTGCAGTTTGCAAGATGACATTTCATTCATTGTGAAAATCTGTGTATACAGATTTATTTTTGTGGTTCATCCACGTAAGTACATTCCAAGGAACAGTTTTTAATTTTCAGCTCGATTTTCGTGATAAGAAATGATTGTCTCTGATATTTGAAACCAATGAAGCTGCTAAAAGAATCAATAAATACTGTAGAGTCTCCTACACACGAATCGCCCAACAATGACATAATCAATGCTAAGGACTCAGAGACGTTTGAAACTATTGAGGAAATATATATACTACCTTAAATTGAAATTAAGGAGGGAAAGTTTATCGTACATGTTGAAATGGATGCACATGATAACCTGATGTAAATAGATGAACCATTGTTGCCATATTTGCTTGTTGATCTTGAACAGTTCTACGTTAAATAAACTTCACTTAAATGGTCAAGGTTATTTATGGATTACTAGACAGTTGGATAGATTAAATGTATGCACGTTTCTTTGAATTCATCATTCACTACAACTATCTCACAATCAAAACATCAAAAGAGGAAAGAACTAGCCTGGGATTATAAAAAGATTGAAACCAAGAAATTAATACCTCTGGCGGACTCTAAGCCAGTAACGTTCTAACTTGGAATATACAAGTAAACCAAATTCAATTAACCCAAAATATTTAACACATGATGCCGTACCCAGTTCTATTTAACTAACGCTGCCACATATAAGTGTTAAAAGGTGCCGTTCCCGGCCACAGGAAGCCAGGAAAGAATAGAGTTAGCACTCTGACCTTATAGGACCGTACAAAACACGCATCAGAACTCCTTCTGAACACTACAGGACAATCTACCTGTCAATGTAGAAACCGGACTCTTATAGGACCTACTTCAAAATTCACAGAGGGATTCTAAAGATAAATAATAAACCAGATGTGTGTTCGAGGCATCTGCATCAAGTTGCCAGGACTATTTAACTGAGCAAGAAGTTTAGAGTTCCCACATGTTATTGGGATGAGTTGTAACATATCTTATATACTTTGAATTTGACATATTTGTACTTGCTGATGGTTATACAGGTCCATACGATACTGAAAACCTCAGCATGTGAAAATGACATATTCATGAACCACAACAGCAAAGTGCTGGTGATTGCTTCTTGCTAGTTCTCACCATTTTCTACCCACATACATGTATACAAGTCATGTATCTCATGACAATATATATATATATATATATATATATATATATATATATATATATATATATATATATATGACCGACTCTATCAAAGGTGGCTAGACGACTTAAGTGATAGAAGTATTTTAAAAAAATCTATATACGGTATATATGCCACTGCACTTGCCGCTGTTCAGTCGCAGGTTTTCAATCAAATTAACTAAAAGAATGGTGATTTTTTCATTATATCCCTAAGTTATATGATGTACGCTCAGGGAGTTTAAAAAAAATTCAGAGAAAGGAATCAGTCGACGGACAGCGGGAAAGGCGCCTGATTAATATCAGGAAAGCAAAGACTTAGCAGAGGTTTTGTTCTTTTAATTTCCTCTAAAGTTTGTCGTACGAATCGAAGAGACCTTCTGAGGTACTACTCTACGTACAAGTTGTACCACTATTCTGTGGCTCAAAGCTTGTGATCGATACTGGAAACCTACGTTCCACGGGTTGTGAAGATACCTGCCATGACGAGACGAGATTACCTCTTGAACTGATCTGGAGACGTGCCCTTACTACAGAGACGAATTGACGGAAACAGCATCATCAACACTTCAGCGTTTAGGCAGCTAAGTGACATTTCTAGCAGGCCACATAAAGAACTTTGTTTTTCTTTTCAACATTACGCTTCTAAAGCCGACATCTTTTCTAGGAAGACACCTACATTTTATTAATCACCAGCTCTTATTTATTTACATTTGTTCAAAAGCAATGGATCATTAAATTTATTATATGTGTTTTAAAAATTCATAATTGATTTCGTTATTACAGAGAGAATTGAACACGCATGATTCAGTATCTTTTATCTATATCTATATTGAGCCAATAAGAAGAGTTTTACTGTCAATTCAGCTGGGGGCTTGTACGAGCTAAATTAATTTATATAACACTCTTCACAAAAATCGGCTGGCAGATAAACGTTAACATTACTAAGACACATTCAGCATAGTTCTTGACTTCTGAAATATCTTGTGAATACTCCCTCAAGGTCGAAGCAGCATCATCCTTCTATCTGCATCTCTGCCAAGAGTAATCTTGTGCGAAGGTAAATTAATATGAAATTAATATGAAATAAATATAAAGGTATGTTATCAGGCACTCGCAGGAAATAAAGAAGTAGAACACCAGACAACAGAAAAACAACAGACACTCATGAGTGGCTTACCCAGGATTTGAACACTGGACCTTCCGTGCGACAACCCCGCCTAGCCATGCAAGCGAATCACACTATCCGCTCTGCCATCTACGCATCATCAAAAAATGATGTTTCAATGGCAGGTCAATTGAAGACCCACATTGGATACTCTAGGTTTTAATCATTGTTGGACCATCACTGTGGAGCAAGGGGAGGCAACCCGTGAAAGTGAAAACAAAAACAAAACAAAAACGAGGTAAACCTCTGAACCAGAGAAGTTTAACTGACGAAATCAGAATCAGCCTCTGTTTATTACGCCACCACTTCCAGACCAGACCCCACCCAAAGCTGTCAGTTCGTGAAATGAAATTTCCACTCAAACATGACAGCAGTATTTCCCCGTCAACCGTGTTGAGTCAACCCCGTGCTTCTCTGTCTCCGACATATGATAATCGTTCGTGTCAAAAACATCTGATGATATTTTTTAAAAATCCCTGTAAAGCTGCCGTATTGGGCAGGGAAAGTTGTAACAATGGCGTCTCCGAGGACCTGAAATTTTAAGGGGCCATATGCACCTGACCCCGCGTAGTTCTCGACAGGGGGGAGGGGCTCTGAGAGGACAAAGAAAAAAATAGGACTGCTGCCACCTCAAACAAATCCTAAGAGGCGACTCATATGAGGTTGTGTATGAGGTTGGCCACAGACATGAGGTTGTGTAGGTGGTTGTGTATGAGGTTGGCCACATACATGAGGTTGGCCACAGACATGAGGTTGTGTATGAGGTTGGCCACAGACATGAGGTTGTGTATGAGGTTGGCCACATACATGAGGTTGGCCACAGACATGAGGTTGTGTATGAGGTTGTTTATGAGGTTGGCCACATACATCAGGTTGGCCACAGACATGAGGTTGTGTATGAGGTTGGCCACAGACATGAGGTTGGCCACAGACATGAGGTTGTGTATGAGGTTGGCCACAGACATGAGGTTGTGTATGAGGTTGGCCACAGACATGAGGTTGGCCACAGACATGAGGTTGTGTATGAGGTTGTTTATGAGGTTGGCCACATACATCAGGTTGGCCACACCAGACAATGAAGTGTGCCCATAGGTTTCACCATGACAATGAAGAGGTTGGCCCATAGACATTTGTGACAATGAAGTGTGCCCATAGCTTGGCCACAGACAATGAGATTGTGTGTGCCCATAACCTTCACCAGACAATGAGGTTGTGTATGAGCTTTGGCCCACCAGACAAGGTTGTGGATGAGGTGGCCCATAACCTTCACAGACATGAAGGTTGCCCATGAGCTTTCACAGACAATGAAGGTTGTGCCCATGAGGCCTTTGGCCACCAGACAATGAAGTGTGCCCATAACCTTCACCAGACAATGAAGCGCGCCCATAGCTTTCACCAGACAATGAAGTGTGCCCATAGCCTTCACCAGACAATGAAGCGTGCCCGTAACCTTCACCAGACAATGAAGTGTGCCCATAGCTTTCACCAGACAATGAAGTGTGCCCATAGCCTTCACCAGACAATGAAGTGTGCCCGTAGCCTTCACCAGACAATGAAGTGTGCCCGTAACCTTCACCAGACAATGAAGTGTGCCCATAGCCTTCACCAGACAATGAAGTGTGCCCATAGCCTTCACCAGACAATGAAGTGTGCCCATAACCTTCACTGGACAATGAAGTGTGCCTGTAACCTTCACTGGACAATGAAGTGTGCCCGTAACCTTCACTGGACAATGAAGTGTGCCCATAGCCTTCACCGGACAATGAAGTGTGCCCATAGCTTTCACCAGACAATGAAGTGTGCCCATAGCCTTCACCAGCCAAACAATGAAAAGTGCCCATAGCTTTCACCAGACAATGAAGTGTGCCCATAACCTTCACCAGACAATGAAGCGTGCCCATTGGGCACAGACATGAGGTTGTGTATGAAGTTGGCCACAGACATGAGGTTGGCCACAGACATGAGGTTGTGTATGAGGTTGGCCACTGACATGAGGTTGTGCATGAGGTTGTGCATGAGATTGGCCACATACATGAGGTTGTGCATGAGGTTGGCCACATACATGAGGTTGTGCATGAGGTTGGCCACATACATGAGGTTGTGCATGAGGTTGGCCACATACATGAGGTTGTGCGTGAGGTTGGCCACAGACATGAGATTGTGCATGAGGTTGGCCACATACATGAGGTTGTGCATGAGGTTGGCCACAGACATGAGCTTGTGCATGAGGTTGGCCACATACATGAGGTTGTGCATGAGGTTGGCCACTTACATGAGGTTGTGCATGAGCTTGGCCACATACATGAGGTTGGCCACAGACAGGAGGTTGGCCACATACATGAGATTAGCCACAGACAGGAGGTTGGCCACATACATGAGATTGGCCACAGACAGGAGGTTGGCCACATACATGAGGTTGTGCATGAGGTTGGCCACATACATGAGATTAGCCACAGACAGGAGGTTGGCTACATACATGAGATTGGCCACAGACATGAGGTTGTGCATGAGGTTGGCCACATACATGAGGTTGTGCATGAGGTTGGCCACTTACATGAGGTTGTGCATGAGCTTGGCCACATACATGAGGTTGGCCACAGACAGGAGGTTGGCCACATACATGAGATTAGCCACAGACAGGAGGTTGGCCACATACATGAGATTGGCCACAGACAGGAGGTTGGCCACATACATGAGGTTGGCCACATGCATGAGATTGGCCACAGACAGGAGGTTGGCCACATACATGAGATTGGCCACAGACAGGAGGTTGGCCACATACATGAGGTTGTGCATGAGGTTGGCCACATACATGAGATTGGCCACAGACAGGAGGTTGGCCACATACATGAGATTGGCCACAGACAGGAGGTTGGCCATATACAAGAGGTTGTGCATGAGGTTGGCCACATACATGAGGTTGTGCATGAGGTTGTGCATGAGGTTGGCCACATACATGAGATTAGCCACAGACAGGAGGTTGGCCATATACATGAGGTTGTGCATGAGGTTGGCCACATACATGAGATTAGCCACAGACAGGAGGTTGGCCACATACATGAGATTGGCCACAGACAGGAGGTTGGCCACATACATGAGATTGGCCACAGACATGAGGTTGGCCACATACATGAGGTTGTGCATGAGGTTGTGCATGAGGCTGACAACCTCATCATGTAACCTACTTCATAAACCACAGATGCAAGAGAACATGAATACTTTAATGCAGTCTTCCTTCAGTGGCGGCTCCAGGGTTTATACGGAGCAAACATGGAGAAGAAGAAGCAGAAAATAATATGCCTCTGTTAATTTGTTATCTGGGCCCGGAAGGGGAGCAGAGAATATTAGAAATGTGCCCAATAAGGCATCATCATAGAAAATGGTTATGGAGACTGGGCATGGAAACAGCTATTCCGTGACCTAGAAATAAAAAAAAAAACAAGCCGAAACAACCAAACAAGTCATATAAAAACCATGTAATTCAAATAATTCAATTGAGCCATACAAGACGAAAGAAGGTCCTCTATCAAGGAGGCATATAACACAGCCCGAGAAACTTGATGAGAGGTCAGAGTAATTTGGTCTGAAACAAAGGGAGACCAAAAAAAAAAAAAAAGCTTACGAGAATAATGCGACGACTGATATCCAGATTACACACTGGGATACTAGCTTCCAGGACACGGACTACAATCAGTGTTGCCACGCAGAATTCTGAAGAAAAAAAAAACCTAGATGGTACCTTAAAAAACACCTAGATACACCTAGATTTTGAATGTTGGGCTACTTTTGTGCGACCTGGGCTACTTTGGGCGAAAAACCGAAAACCGAAAGGTGATCTAGGTGGCGTTCTTCAACTAATGAAGGAAAATGACACCAAGTCAGGACCAAAAACAAACCTAGATCTAGGTGAATCCACCTAGGAGTGGCAACACTGACTCCAACATATATCTTAGCAGCAATATTGACAAATTTGAAGGAACAGGCAATGATATCAAAATAGGAGCATAAAGGGAACAGGATTCTACACTGCACCGGGAAATATATAAGAATTTTAAACAAAAATCTGGCCCTATATAAAATTAGGAATCTTCAACTCGTATGTCAAGGCTCTCCTATTTGTGTAGGTCTGACATGCGGAGGTCGTCCTTCAGTAGATGGTGTCGCAAGGGAGTGAAGTGTTAAAAGGTAGTCCCCATATCAGAAATTGCCGTAGGGGAGTGAAGTGTTAGAGACTTCACTACTCTAGATCCATGTCAAGGATTGCCTCCCCTGCTTTGCAGTAGTGGTCCAACAGTGACCAAAACTCAAGAGTACCGGTATCTAATATTGGCTTCCAAGATATCTACCTGCGCGCAGGATTACTCTCGGCAGAGATGTGGACAGAAGATTAATGCCACTTCTACCTTAAGGGATAATTGAGGGAAACCCGAGGCCTGTAAACAGTAAATTAATATGAAACAAATATAAAGGTATGTTATCAGGCACTCGCAGGAAATAAAGAAGTAGAACACCAGACAACAGAAAAACAACAGACATGAGTGGCTTACCCAGGATTTGAACACTGGACCTTCCGTGCGACAACCCCGCCTAGCCATGCAACATCATTTTTTGATGATGCGTAGATGGCAGGGCGGATAGTGTGATTCGCTTGCATGGCTAGGCGGGGTTGTCGCACGGAAGGTCCAGTGTTCAAATCTTGGGTAAGCCACTCATGTCTGTTGTTTTTCTGTTGTCTGGTGTTCTACTTCTTTATTTCCTGCGAGTGCCTGATAACATACCTTTATATTTGTTTCATATTAATTTACTACCTTAAGGGAGCTTTCACAAGATATTCCCAGAAGTCAAGAACAAAAGCTGCTTAGGGCTGAGCAATTTGTTAACTTATTATCTGGTCCGTCGCTTTTTTGTGAAGGGTTTAAGCAATGGTTTAGCCCTTTCAAGCCCCCAGTTGGTGTAATCAAACGAAATCCCTCTTATAAGGTATAGCTCTGTTTATTGTAAATATATGTCTAAGTAGACGATTGAGAGGACGATTGTGATGGACGAACTCGGCTGACCCTGAACTTTGTTGTAATTCTTGTATAACGGGACTTCTTTCACGTGGATTCATTAGCTATGAAACTGTTGCACACAGAGGGCAGACACGTTTGCTGATTGATATGCGGAAAGTTTACCTATCGTTGATTCTGGTCATCGCATTGATTTAAGGAGAGATTAAATCACGCCCACTAACATCTCTTGAACAATCATAGGCAGTTATTTTAATTAACTTGGCCAGTGGGGGGCGTCGCCAGAATCAAACAGATACAGCGACGAGATCAAAGAGACAGACTGAGGGATTTCAGGGGAGACTATCGGCGTTATCAAAGACAGTAGTGGTCCCTGATACGAAGACCAGGGTGCGGTTTCTTCTCTTGATTTGGCGGTCAGATCCCCAAAAGTTCGTGAGATCAAATAAGCTGTCAAGTTTATCATGTCCCACTCAACTTACATTCCATTTTTGCTAAATAGACCATGAAGACTAGACACGTTATCACTCGCTGGCCAGACCTTTACAGAAGCACTAGCTTTATTGAAATCTTGTTATAGATTTTCCCCGGGATTATATATATATATATTTGCAGTGATTTCTATTCTGTGCAAAGCGGTAATATATATTGTGTAAAGTGATCAGTGGTCTAGTTCAGTCATTCTATTTCAATGGATTTTGTGTTAATTTAAATCTATTAAATAAACCATCTCAATAGTTCCAGTTGTAAATATAATGATCTATCTATTATATTATTTCAAAAGATAATAGATGCTTAAATTAACTTTTAAAGTCGCGAAGGAATTTATAATTAATAAATTCAGTTAAGTCCTAGTTTTATAGATGTGTGTTTTAACCACTAGAATTCGCGCAGTGTTTATTAAATACATAATTAAATACTCGAGTGTATTATAGGCTTAACGGGAAATTTATCGCGCTTGATTTTTCGGTATGTTACATGTCTTTTTTCTTTCACACAGAGTGATCGTAACCTGCGGTCCCAGCTAAATAAAGAAAGAAATAAAGAAATCATCCTATAAACTTCCAGTCATATTGAAGAAACATTTCTTTAAAATATAATCTTGTGGCGGTCTTTTTGCGACCTAGCTGTCAGAATTAAATGAAATAAAGCAGACCCAAGAACATTTTAAAGAATAATCATCAAATTACCCTTACAAACCTGTAAGATAAACAGTAGCGATATCATATTTACTGTTTACTGTGAGAGAGTACATATTTTCCTGACTGTGACTGAGCCTAGTTTTTTTTCCTCAATTGGATTTAATAAAACTATCATCACGCATTGAAGGAATTTTACCATAGCGGAGGATTAAAAGAGACCACTTCATTTTCACCCCTGTGCCGAACTGTGTTAGTGCCATCCCATAGACTCCTTTTATATATATAATAAAAACACGAGAACTCTTAGTCTTCAAGTCTTGCGATAAGTGAGAATATTTGTTACCAACAAACCCTCGCAAACATCTGGGGCGGGACATCGAAGGACTAGACAGTTCATATGTCAAAAGAGTACTTGCTGTTTTTATATACTTTTATGGATCGTCTGAGGCTGCATTCGGTAAGTTTGTGAGTATATGAGTGTGGATCCTCACGCGTGTGTATGAATGACAGGAAATTTAATCGTTTTCTTTTGTAAACCTGTTGTTAACTTTCTTGCCTAATAATATAATTTTTCTGTATTCCCTGCATTGTTCCTTTAAGGGGGAGTTGCTAATTGGTTAACTCTGTTTAAAAACCCCCTCCTTTCCATTTGCTTAGTAAAGGGAAGAACAGCTGGGAAGAACAGGTTTTTTTCTATCACCTATGCCTAACTTTGTAACACCTCTTTCAGAGCAATTAACTTCACTGTTGGGTTAACGTACCCGTGTTCCTGATATTATCTATCTCTGGACTGGGTTTATCTTTATCTAATAAGCGGGAAGGGCTTAGTCGATACCAATCTTCTTCACCCCTCCCAAATTTGTTATTTGCATTTGTGTACTTATGATAATTTATGTAATACCTGATATTTGTTAGTGATTGATGTTTAAAGTGAATAAAATCACATAAACTCATTTAGTACGGTGTTGGACATACCCAAAGCCCAACATTTCCCCTATTCGTTTATTATAGTTTGTATCTACATCGTCTGTGTGTGTGAAAAACACCAAATCGGTGTGCGCGCAGATGTGAGTCTGAAAAACTGGCAAATAATTGTTTGACCAGGAGAGCGGAAGAGAAGATTGAGAGAAGCGATTTGTCGTAAATAAGTCTGTCTTTACTCTCCTCCAGCACGCTGTGAAGCAACTATTTAATATCTACATTTTCTATCACTGAGCTTTCCATCATCATTTTCCACTCTAAACCGGACCACTATTTCTACGACTCTTTTCTCTCAAAATAAATTTACGACAATATTTGGCTGGCTCGCCGGGATTATTTTGAGATACATTTGATGCACACATATTTGTGGGCTGGTTCTGGGATCTTGAGCTACATTTGAGGCAATCGTATAGCCGGGTTAAAGATATTTTGAGTCTGATTTAGTCTGGGTCTAACTAGGTAGAGTGTGAATGATTTGTCTTGTGAATTAGGGAAATAAATAAATAATTACACCCCTAGACAAACGTTTTTTAAGTATTTGGGTTGTCCACACAGCATATTTACAGGTTGTTTTCTCTCCACAGCAGTAGAAAGTACAGATAAACAAAAATATTTGCTATTTTAATTATCCTCTGGCGGAGATAATTCAATTTCTTTCTTTATAAGAGTTGCTGGGATTGCGTGATTGTTTTACAGTCACTAAGGTTTTTGAAGTTAAAAAGAGTTGAGCTTAGCTAAAGACGGATTGTTCTGATTTTTAAAAATTAAGTTAACAACGTCTCATCTCAATAATTGACTTTAGGGACGGAGTTTGTTGTCAGAGATTAGGATAAGATCCCTTTTGAGGCAAGAGGCCAAGGACTCAGGACTAGACACAGAAGCTGCGAATCTGTTTATCAACCAGGAACTTCAAAGGTATGACGCGGAGGAAGAGAGGGCAGAAGCTAGGAAGAAAGAAGCGGACGATCGTCAATTGGAGCAGAAGAAAATTGAGGCAGAGATGGACGCCCGCAGGGAAAGAGAGAAGGAGAGACAACGCGAAGAGAGAGACAAGGAAAGACAGCATGAATTAGCGCTCAAGGCTTTAGAGAGTCGGAGTGCCTCTACTTCAAATAATGGAGAGCCGTCTTCGCCCCAGTCTCAAACAATGGATCTCTCCAGCACTCAGTCTGCCCAATTAACTGCTATGTCGTTTTCTTTAGAATCTTTTCCTAGCCCTAACGAAAAAATTGACAGCTACCTAGAAAAATTCGAGAGACTCGCGAATCTTTATGGGTTAGAGAGTACCCGCTGGGCGCTCAAACTTTCAACGTCACTGAAAGGCAATGCTTATGACGTGTACACAAAGCTGGGACCGAATCAACATGATTATG
>JAMPIV010014427.1:0-111371 GCA_024509875.1 Oreohelix idahoensis
ATTACAAGGGCAAGCGAATGGTGATTAAAACGATCTTTCGTTTCGCCTGACGATAAAACCTATCCTTCTCTAAAATATGCGTGCTTCAAATTGACGAGAAACGTCGGTAATGTGCTTTTTTTTTTGTAGATATTGTTTGATGAAAGCATATGGAACACTGGGACTTGCTTGTACAGGGGAGGACAATATCAGTTTCAATAACACTCAGCTATGTAAAGTTTGTTCACGATATCCCAGCGTTGACTTGAGCGATGAGAGCTTCTCATATGTGGCAACTGTATGTGGCATTTTCCCGAGTGACACACATAACACTTATATGCGTATAGAAAGAAACCCTCACTTAAATTACTTTGTGTCAGAAGCAAGAAATCAATGCAATAATACAATTTAAAACCAAAAATACATGAATCTTCCAAACCTATTTCGCATCAAACCCGACATGCACCAATTCCGATAATGGACCCGAAGCTAAACCGGGTATGAACCGCTAGTCTTAATGATAATAAAGGGAAAGTTTTTTTTTTTTTTCTTAAAAACCGATCAGCAATGCTAATTATATTACAAACTTGTATAGACCTAAAAAGAGCTAATTAACATTATTTAGACAGAACTGCTATTTATGTAAGTTCTTGATTTTTAATTTGTAATTGTTATTAACACAGTTTAAATCATGTTTTACATAATAAAACTTGTGAAGATCAAATACCTATGTGCTCTGTATCATTTTCATGACAATGTAGTTGTACATATAATTGCCGAAAATAAACAGTCCTTAATCGCATACATCTCTTGAGCATGCTTTATTACAAAAACACCTCAGACCATGGAACTAGACCAGAGCACATATTATTCAGCAAGAAACACAGCAGTTGCAGATAAGAACAAACATAAGAAAGTCTCTGTTTGGATGTACAAGAACTTTACTTACGTGTTTTTGGTAATTTGTGCGAGTGCCTCCAATATACCAAGAGAGGTTTAAACTGTCAGATATTAACTTTATTGCTTCACAGACGTTGTGCTGTTCTAACTTGAAGAAGCTGATTCTCGACTTATACAATTAAGTTATGGTCAACATTATAAAACTCGACTCACCGTTCATTATGATTACACATGGTCCTTTTACAAGCAAATTATCATATTCAGTTACGTACTGTTTAGGTAGCAAGATCTGTTGGGACTGGAGTGAAAGGTCAACATCCTTGAACACATCGGTGTCAGTGTGTGTTGATTTGCTACGATTATAGTATAGACATGAGTGAGAAAAGTACACGTTATGTGCTGACACGTGTGTATAATTAGTCCTATGTGTCACTATGAATGATTACTGTACCAGCAGATCACACAGTCACGTGTGGTAGTCTATGTGTATAATTACTGTACCAACAGATCACACAGTCACGTATGAAACAATCAATGTATATAATTACTGTACCAACAGATCACACAGTCACGTATGAAACAATCTATGTATATAATTACTGTACCAACAGATCACACAGTCACGTATGAAACAATCTATGTGTATAATTACTGTACCACCAGATCACACAGTCACGTATGAAACAATATATGTATATAATTACTGTACCAACAGATCACACAGTCACGTATGAAACAATCTATGTATATAATTACTGTACCAACAGATCACACAGTCACGCGTGGTAGTCTATATGTATGATTACTCTACAAACAGATCACACAGTCACGTATGATAGTCTATGTGTATAATTACTGTACCAACAGATCACACAGTCACGTACGGTAGTCTATGTGTATAATTACTGTACCAACAGATCACACACTCACGTATGGTAGTCTATGTGTATAATTACTGTACCAACAGATCACACAGTCACGTGTGAAACAATCTATGTGTATAATTACTGTACCAACAGATCACACAGTCACGTATGAAACAATCTATGTGTATGATTACTGTACCAACAGATCACACAGTCACGTATGAAACAATCTATGTGTATGATTACTGTACCAGCAGATCACACAATCACGTATGAAACAATCTATGTGTATGATTACTGTACCAACAGATCACACAATCACGTGTGGTAGTCTATATGTATGATTACTATACCAACAGATCACACAGTCACGTATGGTAGTCTATGTGTATAATTACTGTACCAACAGATCACACAGTCACGTATGGTAGTCTATGTGTATAATTACTGTACCAACAGATCACACAGTCACGTATGGTAGTCTATGTGTATAATTACTGTACCAACAGATCACACAGTCACGTGTAAAACAATCTATGTGTATAATTACTGTACCAACAGATCACACAGTCACGTATGAAACAATCTATGTGTATGATTACTGTACCAACAGATCACACAGTCACGTATGAAACAATCTATGTGTATGATTACTGTACCAGCAGATCACACAATCACGTATGAAACAATCTATGTGTATGATTACTGTACCAGCAGATCACACAGTCACGTATGAAACAATCTATGTGTATGATTACTGTACCAGCAGATCACACAATCACGTATGAAACAATCTATGTGTATAATTACTGTACCAACAGATCACACAGTCACGTATGAAACAATCTATGTGTATAATTACTGTACCAACAGATCACACAGTCACGTATGAAACAATCAACTAATGACGGATTCTATCTCTAGACATTAAAAAAAAAAGGTAGTCCCAAAATATATTTCATTTTTTAGGTCCAGCTTTATAAGATATTGTTACCTTTACCTTCACTAACTTTATAAGATATTGTTACCTTTACCCTCACTAACTTTATAAGATATTGTTACCTTTACCCTCACTAACTTTATAAGATATTGTTACCTTTACCTTCACTAACTTTATAAGATATTGTTACCTTTACCCTCACTAACTTTATAAGATATTGTTACCTTTACCCTCACTAACTTTATAAGATATTGTTACCTTTACCCTCACTAACTTTATAAGATATTGTTACCTTTACCCTCACTAACTTTATAAGATATTGTTACCTTTACCCTCACTAACTTTATAAGATATTGTTACCTTTACCCTCACTAACTTTATAAGATATTGTTACCTTTACCCTCACTAACTTTATAAGATATTGTTACCTTTACCCTCACTAACTTTATA
Organism: Oreohelix idahoensis; assembly: GCA_024509875.1. Taxonomy (NCBI): domain Eukaryota; kingdom Metazoa; phylum Mollusca; class Gastropoda; order Stylommatophora; family Oreohelicidae; genus Oreohelix; species Oreohelix idahoensis. Next base: position 3,136 of record JAMPIV010014427.1, read on the forward strand.
AGATATTGTTACCTTTACCCTCACTAACTTTATAAGATATTGTTACCTTTACCCTCACTAACTTTATAAGATATTGTTACCTTTACCCTCACTAACTTTATAAGATATTGTTACCTTTACCTTCACTAACTTTATAAGATATTGTTACCTTTACCCTCACTAACTTTATAAGATATTGTTACCTTTACCCTCACTAACTTTATAAGATATTGTTACCTTTACCTTCACTAACTTTATAAGATATTGTTACCTTTACCCTCACTAACTTTATAAGATATTGTTACCTTTACCCTCACTAACTTTATAAGATATTGTTACCTTTACCTTCACTAACTTTATAAGATATTGTTACCTTTACCCTCACTAACTTTATAAGATATTGTTACCTTTACCCTCACTAACTTTATAAGATATTGTTACCTTTACCTTCACTAACTTTATAAGATATTGTTACCTTTACCCTCACTAACTTTATAAGATATTGTTACCTTTACCCTCACTAACTTTATAAGATATTGTTACCTTTACCCTCACTAACTTTATAAGATATTGTTACCTTTACCCTCACTAACTTTATAAGATATTGTTACCTTTACCCTCACTAACTTTATAAGATATTGTTACCTTTACCCTCACTAACTCAGTAGCAAACCAGGTACCAATTTACAGCTAGGTAGCCTGGAGCATAAGGCTACCATGTATTGAACCCGGAAACTTTACCTTGAGAAGAAAGTGATGTAACCACTCTACCAATGAGACACTATAATAAAAGATGTGAAGTGAATATCAGAATTGACTAACTAATGTAGGTAACGTACTTGTAATTGTCAACTAAACCCATCATCAGCGCCGGATTATTCATTAGGCCCACTAGACACTGGCCTTGAGTCCTAGGCTTACAGGGGCCGCTGTGAAATAAGCAACGGAGAAATATTTTGGGAGAAAATGGCAGGGCCCCAAAACAATTAAAAAAAAATTGACAACACTTATTTACTTCCGATTTAAAATAAGTAATTAAAGTTCAGTAATACTCAAATAGCTTTTAAAAAGCAATAGTTTCAAAAAATATTTTTAGTGCGTTTTGTTACACACCTAGTGCTATTCAAAACGTCCCTTTTGGCAACACTGTCCCAAATATTAGTTGTTGACGGTTCTGATAATCCCAAAGTGAGCGTTTGTGCAATTTTTGTTTGTTTGTTGTTTCGTTTAAAATAACGTGATTGATTGGAATTTTACATTTTCATGATTTAATTACAACACTTCCATATTTTTATTTTATCCTTATTGCTGTTTGGTTCTGTTGAGTGGAAATTTTGTGATGGTAGGTAGTGAACGTGTTAAAAACGCCATATTGAATCATTATGTTGGGTGAAATGTACTCGGTGATCTCAAGGTTCGAATCTATAACCAATTTTGTTATATTTTATTTTACTTTTATTAATTGCTTTTTTTGTTTTTGATTAAAAGATTGTTTTCGACATTCAAACCAGGTGGATCACACTGTACACAAGATCCTTTGTTTTATTTACGATACGTTAGAAAAGACACATAATAAACCGTTCTTCTGAACACGTCAAGTGGCAGGGGAGATAAACAAAACAAAAACTGCTGTATCACTTGAGAACATCCCCTAATTGACATTCTATTTTCAAACAAACTCTGAAGCATCATCCTGTCTCACTGATAAGGACATTGTTGAGCCAGGAACCAATTATCGAAGTGATGAAGTAAGGCCTGATGTTCCCTAAAGTGATAAATGTGATAAGGACATTGTTGAGCCAAGAACCTGTAATGAACTGATGAAATAAAACCTGAACTTTCTGACAGTGGTAATCCAGTAATTCAACCTGTCATTAATAATAGGTCAAATGATCCGGGATTGTGTGTTAACTTAGGAGCAGAAGTTGTTTCATACTGGATTGATCACGGACCATAAAACTGTTAAAATAATTCAGGTCCGTTTGAATTATCACGTCGATTATACCAAAATGTCAAAAATAGGAATTGTTCAAAAAAGCCTGTTTACACGGCACAAAATCAATTGGTGAACTGCATGCCCGACACTGGCTACTTTATTCGCGAACGACGAGGTCAGTGTGCTGCTTTGTGTGTATTCTTGTTTCCTAATGCATAGTCAACCAGATTGACAACGTGTGGATACAATGATTGGAACAATTCAGCTATTGTTATTCAACAAAATTAAAATAGCACACTGCACAGATATGTCATGTTGACATTTGGTTTGCTTTTTAAGGAATGTCTTCATTGCACACGGACAACTCCATCAGTGCTCCGATCTCCACCCTTAGATCACACAAGGAGAATATCAGCACAGTGCACGAATTCCGTTGCACCGGTGAGAGTCCCAATATGTGTAAATAGGAATCACACATTCCATAAATATTGTTGTCGTGGGTAGGTTTCTAATTATTACATTTTGCCAGGGAAGCGGCCGTATTGCCTACGCTTTACGATTTCCAACTGTGGTGGAATTTTTATTGTGTGCAACTTGCACACGGGACCTTCTATTTTTAATCGCCCTTAACCGAGAAGGCTATGAATCCGATGTCACTACCCAGGAGAGCGGGGGGGGGGGGGGGAGTATACCATTATTCGGAGCACAGGTTCTGAAAAATGTTTCCATAAATTATATTCCCTCAACTGGGAATTGAACCCGACACCTCTAGATTACGAGGTGGACGCCATACCTCTTAGCCACGCCGACACCGCATGTTAACATATTTAATTTGAAGACAAGTACATCAAAATTAAGTAATAAGTAATAGGTCAAACATAACTTCGTCGAATAGGTTTTAATAACATAATAAAAACATTTGCAATACAAACATCAAGAAAACGGTTAGCTTTTTTTGTTTTTGATTAAAAGATTGTTTTCGACATTCAAACCAGGTGGATCACACTGTACACAAGATCCTTTGTTTTATTTACGATACGTTAGAAAAGACACATAATAAACCGTTCTTCTGAACACGTCAAGTGGCAGGGGAGATAAACAAAACAAAAACTGCTGTATCACTTGAGAACATCCCCAAATTGACATTCTATTTTCAAACAAACTCTGAAGCATCATCCTGTCTCACTGACTTTTTTTTAAATTTAATACATTATGTTCCTGATATGTCTCTATGACATTCTGATGTTTGTACGGATTTATACATTGTTTTGTACATATTATTACAGGTTATTCCCACTGTCACGGATTTCCTCCCCTTAACTCTGCAGTAGTGGTCCAACAGTGACCAAAACTCAAGAGTAACTAATGTGGGTCTTCAAATTTGTCTACCTTTGCACAAAAGTGATCTTGGCAGAGTTGTAGATAGAAGAATAATGATGCTTCTACCTAAAGGTAGTGTCACTAGATGTTCAGAAAGCTAGAACAATGCTGCATGAGCTGAGCAAATGTTAACTGTAGTATCTGCCGTCAACGTTTGGGGAGATGTATGCAATAAATAATGTTAACTGTAGTATCTGCCGTCAACGTTTGTGGAGATTTATGCAATAATTAATGTTAACTGTAGTATCTGCCCTCAACGTTTGTGGAGATTTATGCAATAATTAATGTTAACTCTAGTATCTGCCATCAACGTTTGTGGAGATTTATGCAATAATTAATGTTAACTCTAGTATCTGCCATCAACGTTTGTGGAGATTTATGCAATAATTAATGTTAACTCTAGTATCTGCCATCAACGTTTGTGGAGATTTATGCAATAATTAATGTTAACTCTTGTATCTGCCATCAACGTTTGTGGAGATTTATGCAATAATTAATGTTAGCTCGTTCAAGCCCCCAACTGAGTTAATTCAGCGAAATTCATGTGATCATTATTTTCATTGGTTATTAGGTATGGATAGAACTATATATATTAGAATTGGAACTCACACATGTGCCTTACGCTCTGTAATGATTAAAGCTGCAATAATAAGGCCAGCTAGGAGTAAATTTATTGAAAATCGGTGGCAATCCGGATAAAAGTTTACCAGCACTACGTGGAGGCCAGTTATCAGAGGTGGTCCAAGTCAATCAGATGTTTGCTCCTGGTTTATTAGGCACAATGCAAAGCCAGATACTACTGGATCCACAACCGGAATTTGAAAACATGTAACACGACAAGCCATGTGTATGGTGATTGTCCAATAAATACCACATGTCCTAATGTGTGTCTAAGTCTTCAATATGTGTATGTGAATGATGTGCTCATATGTCTGTTTACATACATGGGTCATAAAGTCATCACAACTCATGTCGTACATTATAAGTCATCAGTCATATATAGACAAAAGGTAAGATAATGTAGACAAAAGTACATGATAGATCATTAGCCACATAGACACTGGAAAGCCGTATGATATAAACAGAAAACCCTTTGGGTTCAGCCTTACAATCCCTCTCTGAAAACAGCTAATAGCTTAATTGCGAATTATTTACCAGGCCTGAGAAGGACTTTCGCTTCACCGAAGGCTGGATAGGTTTTGGTTATATTTCAAGTATACCAATCTTCCACGAGCTTATCAAGAATAGCGACAGAGTCATACACAAGATATACATCAACCAACATTATATACATCCTAATGTTTCAGGTTGTGTTTTTCTACAACGACTGTTCCCCTCCCTTTGTAATATTTATGTCTGTGCATATAAATAAGAGCGATTGTCGTAAACATATTTGTCTGGAATATTTTTTTTTTTAATTTAATACATTATGTTCCTGATTTGACTAAGAGCACTTTTCAGCACTGACGACACATTTTGGTGCGCAAATCTACGATATCGGTGCGAGGGTAACTTTATACTAGCATTTAGAGTGACAGACCATATAAGTATTTACTACTTTATAACTCGTTAAAGGTAGTTGCTTATCCTTTACAGGACGTGCCAATCAACCCCAGCTTTTATTGGCTGTTTGTGATTTTTCTAGGCACTCGTAGCGAGTGGAAATGTTTTTTTTTTTAAATTTATTGATAAAATACAATAAAAAACATTTAAATGTTATAACATGCAAATAGTATACATGATAAACTTATATTATTTTTAAGTAAAAAAATTTTGATTTATTTAGACTGATTCATCGCTATGGTACGCCATTGAGACAATTTTTCATTGTGTGACCGATTCTTTCAGCGGAGAGTCTTATAGCAGGACTTTTTATTCCATTTTCTTCTTTTGATTTTCGTTTGATTGTTGAATTTCTTGTATTTATTCATCTGTGTTTATATTATTTTTTGGTTTTGTATTTCTTTCTTTGCTTTATTATTGCTCGAAGGTTTTCATCTGTGTTTTTATATATATTACGTCTACCGTTTGTTGTCTATAATCTATATTTCTTGTCCTTGTTGCCTATTTTTGTAACTGTGGCTAACAACAAAAGCTAACCACCTACCTCCCATAGGGCTAACTGGGATAGATTAGTAATACTGATAGAACTGCAGAACTGATGGAGCAGAATTACAACGCTGTCACATAAGTTTTTTTGAGATTATTAATATATGTCATAGTGGTATGAGAAGGATTGTTGAAACCATTACCTAAACAAATAAATAGGTTGACAACAAATACGATTTCAAGTAAGCAGAAACTATACAACAAACCCCAACTCCGACAACTGACTTCAGAGATTACAGTTAAATAACTACGGGTAGACAAATAAAGCAGACATTCCACCAAGAACGAACCAAAATCGTAGAACAAGACAGACAGTTTATCATTGACATATCAAATAAAACAACACAGTGAAACAATAAACACTCCAAAGGAATAATTACTTATTGCCATTTTAGACACCATACGTCACATCATCATTGATAAAGTCATAAATCAGCTGGAGTTAAGGAAGACCACAATATGGGTAGACACAAGAGGAAACGAAAAATACATGGATCTTCATTTCAGGTAGTAATACTTATAACGACACGTCAGCACACCATCAATAATAGATATAGCGGTAAAATCATTACACTTAAAAAATATAAATAAGTAAGTAAATGGATTGAACAAGCAGAAACACTGGAATAAACCTTACGACGTGACGGTCAGACATGCAGCTAGCGGTCCTTCACAGAAATAGACCTTGTCATGGCTAATATAAAAGTCACCCTAAAAAAGGACATAAATAACAGTACAGCAAAATGTAATACAAATGCGCACAATATACCCCGCTTATAACCGAGATATCACACCTCTTGTCAGGTTTTGGCCGGATGTCGAATCTCAGAAATAAGTGAAACAAAAAGAAAAAAACAAAACTTAACCATGTGATACTTTAAGCAGAGACAGATTAGTTAGGGGGAAGCAACCTATTTACTTTCAAAGGGAAACAATTTAATTATTAACAAAAATCATAATAAATAAAACATTTTCATTATTCTTTTAACTTTATGAATTTACTAGACAAAATTGTAAAAGAAATAAACAATTCCCTTATTAACTCTCTTCAGACCTGATATTTTTATCATTTTCCCATACTCTGACATATCTGAATTCTAATGTTCCTTGATACATTATAATTTGAAGTCTACCCAAGGGTGTTATTCATCAAATTGTTTGTAATTGAACAGACTACCATATTTAGATGTAAAATTAATATTTTAAAAATTTATATTGATGTAAGTTTTAAAAAATTGAAGGAAAGTCAACAGGAAAAATACACAAAAATTATAAACATGATATTTCACAAAGAAGAAAAAAATAAAGTATTATCAGAACAATTAACAACAGTCATATTTTATTGTAGTCTGACCATTTCTGCATTATATGTTACATTTCCAAAACAATTCAACATTAAATAAAAAAATTATGCAAATTTTTGAAATGTTACATAAAGTGGGTTTTCAAAAAAAAAAAAATTAAAAAAAAATCTTCCACTGAATACATTAGTTATTTTAGGTAACTGCAACATCTTAGCTAAAATAATGAAATATGACTTCAGTAGACATATTTCTAGTGTAACACTGTATGATCACTAACACATAAGTAAAATCAGTTATGAGGGTGACATAATAAAGACTCAACACATCTTTATATATTTCCTACTAAGGCTTGTGGTATTCTGACAGACAATTCCTATCTGCATGAAAACATTTTTTTAAAATATCACAAACTTTATATTTAACTTTTGTTTTTCTTTCAATCTTTACAATCTGATATCAAAGCTTACAACTTCTTTTTGTCTCTGTAAACTTGGGGTCCATGGTGTGCCGAGAAAAAACTGGTGGCTTTGAAGCGAGTAGTGCATCATCATACAAACTTATGTTCCCCAATTCCGGATTAGTTCTTCTGTAAAATCTAGCTGACCATATCTAGCTGTCTTCCACATCTGGGTGTTTTTTTCTGCTAGTCTTGAAATAAAATGTAAGCATCTACCATAGCAATATCCAGAAAATGAAAAAAAAAGTTTTCCAATATTTATTGGTCTTTCTCAAAACATTGTACTTGTTAATTGGCTGGTCATAACAAAAACATCTGCAAGAAGAACAATTTAAAATTAATTTTTACAGATCAACAATAGAATTCAAAGTTACAGTTTAGTGTACACAGGAAAATTGACACACATTACATTTTCCGTACAAAGGAATACTGTCAATCATAAAGTCATATGATGTAAATAATAATTTTTAAAAGCAGAGACACAGGGCAAATGAGGTCAGAAAAATCATCTAATTCAGAAGTTACGTCCGATCCACTTTATATTTATTTCCTGGTGCCATGAGTTCTTTGTTAACTGTTTGAAAGGTGAAATATTTGTTTCTTTTTTTTTCAAAAACAAACAGAAAGCAGCTATACTGACTACAATAGCCCACTAAAACGACTGTTTTACTACTTTTCAAAATCAGCTGTTATCATTTCGTTAACGAAGTAACATTACCTTATCATGTATGGCTGGTGATCTGAGTGGTTCTGAGCTGTATTTTCGCCATCCAACTCATCAGACGTTTCCAAGTCCGCTGAATAATCACCAAAACAGGAATCTACATCACTTGATGCATTGTAGTCATTTTCAGACTGCATTTTGTTTACGACCTGTTAAGTCGAGTTGATCGGAAAATATCCAAAATGGCGGACGGACAAATTCGGTGTTTACGTTTTTCTGCGTGTAATTTCAAAGTCAAAATAAGTGAAAGCTGTATATTTTTTAGCACAAATGTAATTTTTAACATGTATTCTTAATATAAAACATAGATTTGAAGTCAAAATTTAAAAATAAACGTGCTTTTTTTACTTCAAAAGTCATCGTTCCGTTTGTAACGATTTTTTATATATCCGGTCTGAAGAGTGTTAATGCTAGTACACTTTTTTATATTGTTACTATTTTGTTGTGTGTCTTATGTTTAGAGTTAAAAGACTTTAAAAAATTTGGATTCTTATGCACATTTTAAAGTAGTGAACACTTATATGCTCTGCCACTTTCAATGGTAGTCCCCTCAGTACGCAAACCGTTACACTCGCAGATGTGCGAGCCGAAAAGTTTCGTCAGCGCCAAATAGCGCCACTTCCACAATCTTTTAAACACATTTTCTTACTTAGTATTTTCTCTTCTACCCTGGGGGCCGAAGTGACTAAGAAGTAAGGCGTCCGCCTCTAATTATGAAGGTATAGGGTTCGGTTCCCAGTCTAAGGAATATTTATGATGGAATTTTTTTTTCAGAACCACTGGGTCCTAATAAAGTCATAATCCCGATGATCACCTGGGTAGTATGATTGGATGCCTAGCCTTCTCGGATAAGGATGAACAAATAGTAGGTTCCGAGTGCAAGTTGCACACGTTAAAAATTCACTTTCAATTGGAAATCGTAAAGAGTAGGTCTTACGGCCCTTGCCCTAGCAGAATGTACAATATTAGGAAAAATTATCCAATAAAATTTTTTTTATAGATTGTATGATTCCTAAATACACACATTTGGGATTCTCGCCTGTGCTTTGGAGTTCGGGCACTGTGCTGATATTTTCCTTGAGATCTAAGGGAGGAGATCGGAGCTCTGATGAAGTTGTGCGTGTGCAGTGAAGATTGTCCTTAAAACCAAACGACAGATTATTTGTTTCTCAATAACTGGAGGAATGGTCTACCTAGCTCTACAAACTCCACGCCACAAATCCACAGTTAATTTAATAAAAATACGTAAAATTTAATGTCATAGACTAACGTACAGGAATGATGAGATGTTAAGTCCTGTAGAGCTGTGGCTCCCAGCCTATGGTGTGTCTACCACATGGGGATACGAGAAACATCTCACGTGGTTACACAAAATTTACTACTCGTCAACAGTCAAGGGCCACCCTATTATTTTCAATACACTTTTATATAAGCACATAGAATGATTAAATGAAGGACGTTTTTAGTAAACATGGGTGCAATATCTTCCTCTGGCAGTCCTCTATGCATAAAAACAACTCACCGACAACCATAGTGATCACGTGCAATTTGGTTTGCTGACCATAAATTCACTCTTTTAATCTGTTTTTTTTAAACTTCCGTAGAACCAAACAGGTGAATTAATCGTGCTGATTGACATTCCACGTCCAATGGAGACTTTTCATGAACAGAGTTCACTCTTAATTTGTTTTACAATCAGCAGACTTAGGGTAGTTTCATCACTTGCAAAAACCATGCCACCGAGAAGAAGTCTTGACACCTTACGAAGAATGAGGGCTATAGCGTGGGTTGAAAGTGGTTTATCTGTCCGTGAGGTTGCTAGACGGCTTGCAGTGTCACACTCTACTATCCAAAGAATTTTGGAGAGATTTCAGGCCACAGGAAGTGTGGAGGATCGCCACCGGCCAGGTCGCCCTAGATGCACCAATAGACATGATGACCAGTACCTCTTGTTGTCAGCCCTGCGCCATCGAACAGTGACTTGTTCCACTCTAAGATGTCAGCTGAGACAAACTGTAAACGTTAATGACAGTCAAAGCACCATTCGCAGACGTTTACATTAATTTGGACTGGCTGCACGACGTCCTGCAGTCAGAATCCCTCTTATTCCTGCTCATCGTAGAGACCGTGTTGCTTGGTGTCGCGAGCACATCCGATGGACAAGGCAACAATGGAGTCAAGTTCTTTTCACTGATGAATCTCGCTTCACTGTGTCATTCAATGATGGCAGGATTTGAGTTTGGAGACGACCAGGAGAGCGATTTACTGATGACACAATTCGAGAGGCGGATCGTTATGGTAGGGGTTCTGTCATGGTCTAGCGAGGTTTCTACAGACACGGCAGGACCCCACTCTACATCATCCAAGGCAACTTGACCGGCCCAAGATACCAGAACAAAATCTTGAGACCAATTGTTCAGCATGCTCTGGAGGCCATAGGTGGTAATGCCATCCTCCAAGATGACAACGCTCGACCCCATCGAGCTCGTGTGGTAAATGAGTTTATTCAGCAACATGGGATCATCAGGATGGCGTGGCCAGCTCATTCACCTGACCTTTCTCCGATTGAGCACCTCTTGGATGTCCGTGGTCTAGGATTGTCAACAAAGCACCCCCTGCCAATGGATGTTGCACAGCTGACTGCATTTCTGCTTCAGGAATGGCAAGCTGTTCCTCGGGATACTCTTCGGACCCTTGTGGACTCGATGCGTCTACGCTGTCTTGAATGTCTTGCTACAAACGGTGGTCATACCCGATTTTGAAATGTCTATTTGTCCAATATCTATTGTGTGACTTTTGAAAAGGTGGGTGACACACTTCACAGCTTTATTGCGTTTGAATGTGCTTCCATTTCTTTACGTGACATGTCAATTTGGTATTCAATAAATGCCGTTTTGACTGATACCAATTACGTTTATATCAGATTTGTTTGATGGTTTCAACCAAGGTTTTTCTAAGTGGCCCTTGACTTTTGACGAGTAGTATATTTAGTCAATAACTACAGGATAGGCCAAACGTCTGGAAATATAGGCAATTTGCCTTTTCTAAATTTATTTGCCTTTGTTACCGGGGCCCGAAAGGGGAGCAAAGAATAGTAACACTGTCCCCTGCCAAGCATGTCGTAGAAGGCGACTAAGGAGGGTTGGGCATGGGGCCGGTTACCCCATCCTGTAAAAAAAATTTAAACCACAAAAAACTTCAACAAATATGGACAAGTCAAATAAAGAAAATAAAACACAGCCATCCAAGACAGGGGAAGGTCCTCTCGCGGGGAGGCCTATGATGCAACACAGAGAAAGCCGAAAGGAGTCTGTGTTGCTGACTAACCTTCTTTCTTCTAGGAGAACTTCCAGATTTGGCACCTGGAATGTTCGGACATTGAACGAACAAGGGAAAGTGGCACAAGTAGCAGCAGAAATGAGGGAATACAAAATCGAGGTTCTGGGAATGTGTGAAACAAAGTGGAAGGGGTAGACAGGAAGAAACTCATCACAGGTGAATTGGTGCTGTCCTCAGGACACGAAGACGAAAGTTCACACCACAGTGAAGGGGTAGCTCTTATGTTATCTAAAGAAGCACAGAAAGCACTCATTGAATGGGAAGCTGTGGGACCCAGAATAATAACAGCTATTTTCAAAACAGCTAAAAAGAAAATTCATGTCAATGTCATCCAATGTTATGCACCAACTAATGACAAAGAAGAGTCTGTGAAAGAAGCATTTTATACTAAACTACAGGAAATTATGGATAAAGTAAAAAGAAGAGACATCACAATTTTGATGGGTGACATGAATGCAAAGATAGGTACAGTCAATACCGGATTTGAAGAAGTCATGGGAAAACATGGGCTAGGAGTAATGAATGAAAATGGAGAACTATTCGCAAACTTCTGTGCTTCAAATCAACTGGCTATAGGAGGAAGCATGTTTCCACATAAGAGAATACACAAGGCAACATGGATATCACCAGACCATAGAACAGAAAATCAGATCGATCATATATGCATAAAGAAGAAGTTTAGATCATCATTGCAGGATGTAAAGGTATATAGAGGAGCAGATGTGGCATCAGATCACCATCTTCTGATAGCCAAAGTAAAAATGAAACTCAAGAGATATGCAACAATGCAAAATTATAGACAACAGTTTAATGTAGGACAGCTAAGAAATCAAGAAACAAGAGACAAATTTGCGGTCACAGTATCCAACAAATTCCAAGTGCTCCAACAGTTGGAAGATGTAGAGAATACAGAAGACTATTGGCAGCAGGTCAAAACGGTATGGAAGGAGACATGTGAAGAAATACTGGGGAAAAGGGAAAGACAACAAAAAGCATGGATAACAACAGAAACCATCAATAAGATAAAAGATAGAAAAAACAAGAAAGCAGAGTTAAACACAAGCAAAACCAGAAGTTCCAAAGCCAAGGCTCAAGAAGTGTACACAGAAGCAAACAAAGAAGTAAAAAGAAGTATCAAAAGAGACAAGAGGAAGTATATTGAGGAGTTGGCAAGAGAGGCAGAAGATGCTGCAGCCAAAGGAAATATGAGAGAACTGTATAGCAGCACAAAGAAGCTAACAGGGAAATACAAGCAAACAAGTTGCCTCATAAAAGATAAGAATGGGAAACTGCTCAGCAATATACAAGAGCAAATGAAGAGGTGGACAGAATATTTTGGGGACCTTCTCAATAGACCAGCTCCACAAAACCCGCCGGACATCCAGCCAGCAGAAGAAGAGCTACAAATTAACGGTGAAAGACCAACGAAGGAAGAAATAAAGAAAGCCATAAAGCTTCTAAGAGATGGAAAAGCGTCTGGACCTGATGGCATTCCAGCAGAGGCCATCAAAGCAGATATCGACACGGCTACAGAGATGTTATATAAATTACTTGGTAAAGTCTGGGAAAAAGAAGAGATACCAGCAGAATGGAAGGAAGGATATCTGGTTAAGTTGCCTAAGAAGGGAAATCTACAAGAGTGCACAAATTATAGAGGAATAATGTTACTATCAGTGCCAGGAAAGGTATTGAACAGGATTATCCTTGAGAGATTAAAGGAGTCCATAGACAAGAAATTGAGAGATGAACAAGCAGGTTTTCGACAAAACAGATCATGTACAGACCAGATAGCCACTTTGAGAATAATAGTTGAACAAAGTCTGGAATGGAATTCACCACTATACATCGGATTTGTGGACTACGAAAAAGCATTTGACAGTGTGGACAGAGAATCACTTTGGAAATTGATGAGGCATTATGGAGTTCCCCTGAAGATCATTAATTTAATAAAGAAAACCTATGAAGACATGACGTGCAGAGTTCTTCATGAAGGACAGCTTACAGAACCATTTGGGATAAGAACATTGTGCGACAGGGATGCCTCTTGTCTCCATTTCTTTTCTTGCTGGCAATAGATTGGGTTATGAGATCATCGACAACACACAACAGAAATGGAATCCAGTGGACTCTGACTAAGCAGTTGGATGATCTGGATTTTGCTGATGATTTGGCTCTCCTGTCCCATAACCGTAATCAGATGCAGGACAAATTGAAAACACTCGATGAGAGGTCACAGCAATTGGGTCTGAAAATACACAGGGAAAAGACAAAAATAATGAGAATAAATGCAGGTAATGAAAACAGGGTTGAACTTGAAGAAACGCCAATACAAGATGTAGAATCATACACATATCTTGGCAGTAATATAGATAAAGTTGGAGGGACAGACAGCGATATCAAAATAAGAATACAAAAAGCAAGAGGAGCTTTCATTGCATTGGGAAATATATGGAGATCAAGAGAAATAGGATCCAACACGAAAATAAGAATCTTCAACTCAAATGTGAAGTCAGTCCTATTGTATGGCTCGGAGACATGGAGAACAACAAAGACAACAACCAAAAAGCTACAGACTTTCATAAATGGGTGCTTGCGTAGAATAGAGGGATTAAAATGGTATGACAAGGTTACCAATGTGGAACTGATGACAAGAACTGGACAAGTGCCAGTGGAACAAGAGATGAGAAGAAGACGATGGCGATGGATAGGACACACACTGAGGAAACCTGTTGATAGCATTACAAGGCAGTCCTTGTTCTGGAACCCCCAGGGCAAGAGAGGCAGAGGAAGACCAAGAAGTACATGGAGAAGAGAGTTGGAAACAGAGGTGAAAATGATGAGGAAAACATGAAAGAACTTGAGATGATGGCACGTGACAGGAGGACTTGGCATGTGTTTGTTGAAGGCCTATGCTCCTTTGGGAGTGGAGGGTTATGAATGAATAGTTGAATATTATTTTATGTCCATGTTATCTCATCTCATATCATAATCGGAACCTCTTCTACCCCGTGAAACGAGGTGTAGAGGTGACCCAAAGAGCACAAGGCTCCTGGGCATGACATGTAATCAAAGTGACTGGCAAACAGGTGATTAGCCCATTGTTCCCGGACTTGCCCTCAAGTGTACTCTTTATCGCTATAAAACCTCCAACTCTTCGAGACGTCATTCCAGCAAAAAAAGGATAAAGCCTCATACCCGAAGGTTTCGAGGGATGTCCTTTCCTCATCTGCCCAAAGGAATTTATAGAGGAACACTCAGGACCCGAAGGTGTGAGGAAAAGAGCAAAATCTGATACGGACACAGCAGTCTGTCTGTTTTGTTTACTGGGAGGTCCCCAAAATGGTATACCACACACAGTCAGTCAAGACAGAAGGTCGCCTGCAGACTTGTCCATGTTATTATTATTTAATTATGGTTATGTGTAGAATGGTTTGTGAGAGCACGTGGGCACACTTGGAGATATATATTTCTCTTCTCCGCTCCTGAGGGAGCATGGGGCCACCAGTGTGGTTTGCCTCCGCATGAAGTATTCATATGCTCGGGCAGTAGTGGTTTTGGTAGCAATCTGTGTTACATGGTGAGATTGCCAGCCTCATGCACAACACCTTACTAGTCGCATTGGACGACGTGCATGAGTGTGTGTGTGATAGCTGAGTGTGTGCTCTTGCAGTAGTGGTTTCGGTAGCAACCGATGTTACACGGTGAGATTGCCAGCCTCATGCACAACACCTTACTAATCGCATTGGACGACACGCATGAGTGTGTGCGTGTGTGATAGTTGACGGTGTCAGGTGGCGTGGAAGGACTGTTTGGCAGGTGAGAGTATGATTATTTAACTATTATGATCTTAACCAGTCGTTGCTTTGTTTGCTTCTTCAGGATTAGCAACTGAGCACTAGCTGGGTGTTTTGTTTGTTCAGTTTTGTTCGCTTTGTTACTTGTTTAATGTTTGCTTCGTGTGTTTAAGTGTCACTGATAGGGTTGTAAAAATAAATACAGCCCCTGCCTCAGAATCAAGAGTTTTTATTGTTGTTCGGGTCGGTGCGAGTGTGGAAAGAGAGTGATCAAATATCACAACATCCTCATCATCATCTCGCCCACCCTATCATAATTGGCGTCGTCGACAGGATAGGCAGACAGTGACACCGAGCAAACAGCAAACGAACAAATATTGTAAACACCCAGCAGTGCGGTCCTGCAGCAAGATGGCATCGATCAATGCGCCTGTGAAGATAGTACACGTGGAGGTGCCAGAGGCAAGGCTATTTGATGGAAAGGCAAATCCCACTTGGCAAGAGTTTGTGGAAGATGTAGAGGCCGTGTATAAGATGGCGCCCTTTTGCGCAGAAGTCAAGGTAGACGTGATCTGAAACAACGTTACACCTTGGGTATCTAGAGAATTACGGATAAGTGGTGGAGCCAAGGCCAGCCCTGAGCAGTTACTCAAGATAGTGGAAGAAGCGAACAGTGAGCGACCACTAGTCAATGGGATGACTAGCGATTTCCAGGCCGTGAGTCAGGGGCCTAGGGAATGTGCTGTTTTCTGTGAAGTCAAGAAGCCAGAGACACTGGTGCAGATAGCAAGTGCAGAAAATCAGAATGAAAAGGAGGCACTCAATGCAGAAGTATCTATCCTAAAGGCCATGCTAGCACAGCTGGCACAAGCCAGTTCGCCAGCATATGAGGAGGTGCAGAGAAAGAAAGAACCAGGTCAACCGCGGAAACATCCAAAGCACGACGAGGGGTGCGTGTTCTGGTATGTGAGAGTCAGGCTGTTGTTAACGAAAGCAGTGAGCTGACAGTACCAACAAACGCAGTTGCACCGACAAGGCAAAAAGGAGTTTGCAAGTGGTACAGTGTCCACAGGGGATGGGGGTTCATCACGCCAGATGATGGAGGTATTGATGTATTCGTACATCAGACCAAGATCTTCAGAAAGGAATTCCGGAGTCTGGCGAGGAATGAAAGAGTAGAGTTTGACAGCAAACCATCGGTCCAGGGCATGGAAGCAATTTATGTATGCGGCATTGGCGGTCAAGAGTGTAAGGGAAGCAGGAAGCGACCCATGGCACAGAGGAAGCCCAGAAAGCTAAGATGCTACAATTGTGGAGACCTGTCAGACCACATGGCAGCCAAGTGCCCTCAAGGCCCTCTTCCCACACGATGTTTTAGATGCAAGTCAACTGAACATTTGATAGTCGCCTGTCCCTCAAGGAGCTCTTTCCCGAGACGTGCTACCACAACCAGGTTGCCTTTTAGGCGCAAGCCAAGAGATGGCCACGACAACTGCCACACTAAGGGCACCGAGAAAATTGGCCGTCGTCTAGGGGAGGAAACCCGTTCTTAGCATATAGGAGGGAGTGCAAATCAAGGTTCAGCAGAGGAGACTCATCAAAAGCAGATTGTGGGGAACGTAAGCCACCGTCCACACAAAATGAGTGTAAAACCCGTCAGGAGCAATCCCCCTTCAAAGTCGACAGCTGCAATCACTGACAGGCAGATGTCACGGACAGGCAGCGACGCGGCACAGGTTAGCGAGTCTTCTAGACCACAGCAACTGCCAGCCCAACAACGTAGGGTCAAGACGACCAAGAGAGTCCCCAGCCGGGCTGTACCTATTACAGAACCTCAGCCCAAAGCATCGCCGCTCAGAAAGAGTCCTGCGCAGCATCAACGATCTGAGAGGTTACAATTGAAGCGCCAGAGGTAGTGATGTTGTCGGGACGACAACAAAATCAGGAGGGAGATATGTGATGGGGCCGAAAAGACGCCCGCCCTCTTCCCGTTTTGGCATATTTATCGCCCATATTTTCGATGTGCGCGAAGCATGCTGGGATGTAAAAGCTCTTCAAGAAGATATATTAGTTTAGGCCATAATAAAGCCTAAGGATTACTTGTGATGTGTTATATCTGGTAGTTGTGTGTTATATTTAATAGCGGTAGGTTTTATCTGTGTTTTCGTGCCTAATTAAGCAAATATCGCGAGTGTTGTTTAAGTGGCGCAATTACTGCGCGTGCGGACTAAGTTGAGTGTTTAGGCTTAGCGGTTTATATAAAGAGATAGCGGCCGGCGGACTGGCCTATTTTGCAAGAGTCGCCAAGAAGAAACGAAGTTAGGCTAGCCCTGTGTCGGTAGAAGAGGAACGAAGACATGACACGGGAGTTTGATGTAAATGCAGATTATATTATTTCCTAGTGAAATTACCATTATTTCCCTGTAGCTTTAGAATTATATTGAGCGTGTCTGTTGTAATGTTTAAGGAAATAAATAGATTGATGTGTTTCCAGGACCTGATAATTTAGTCTTGAAATATAATTGAGTAGAAATAATGTGTGGATATATTTCACTAGTGTTAAGCCCAAGTCACATATGTAAGAGTTTAGTATCAAGTATTTCATCCATCAGACCGGTCAAATTTAGTAGGGGAGTGTTTTATACATGAAACTGGATAGAGAAGCATCTATTACTTGAATTTAGATGATATTAAATAATATCAAGATGGCAGCCGGGAGGCCACGTGGCGATGACTTTAGTTCTAATTATTAAGTCAAGAGTAATTATATTTTATTCTTTATTGTAAGAGTAATTTAGTGTATTTCGCGTTTATTGATTATTCTACTGTATATCTTTAGTGGTTTACTTTGATATGTATTTAGATTTCTGGAGAGCGCGAGGCCACTCCTTGGGGTGTAAAGCACGTTGAGACAGGTGTTTCTCTGTTTGCTCCCTGCGGAGCATGGAAACACCAATGTGGCTGGTGTCCATCACAAGCCGACAAGAAGCATTTTTATGCTATTGCAGTGGTTGTTTCGGTAACGATGTGTTTCATGTGATGAGATTCCCAGTCTCACCAGTGGTCATAAACGACACTGTTAAGGCGTATTTTTATAAAATGTATCGTGCAATGTAAACAGTGCCTGGAATGTCACGGTATGCGTTGAAGCGTGGCGGCTGCCCTTGACACAAATAGCATAGGTACAGTTTGGCCACTGTGAATATAAATGTTAAATGTAGACGATTGTCCAGTGTCAGTATTTATATGATTCCGCCCAATGCGGGTTGACATGAATGTATATAGGCCCTGGTTGGCCGCAACAGTACTGGCATTCGTGTAGATGTCTTGAAGTGTAGCATGAAGTATGAAAATGAGTGAATCTCAATAGTTTCGCGAATGCATGTTGAAAAAGGTTCGTGGAAGTAGGAACTCAGGCATATAAATGACGTCACACTCTATAGCTAGACATGTAGCAATTCATAGAGTTCTGGAACACCTGTGACGTTTACAGGACTTTAATACGCCACAAGCAACAGGTACGCCGACATCAATATCAATGGTCATAGAACATTTCATGGTCATGATATATTAACAAAGTTCAACATCCAGCTAAGCATATATCTAGTAAAGCTGATCTCATACAATTCTCTCACTCATCAGCTTCAGGGAAGATATATCCCATATGTGAGTTTAAACAAACTCTACTCTGACATTAGTAAGTCAGATCTTAGATGTCTCCAACAGGCCGCACAAATGGCGGACTAACAGTCCAAAATGGCCTCCGGGTAATTCTTCATCAAACAAGGGGAATCCCACCTTGTATATTGTTTATAATAAATTTATACAATGTACAAAGTATGAACATCTTCTATTCAGTCTAATATGTTGCTCATAATCTAATTGTTTCCCTTACAAAGCAAACAAGCTACCTCTCCTAACTAGTATTGATGACGGGTAGAGAATTATGTAAAATATTTATGTCGTCCGTGACAAGTGTCAATTGCTTCTTCCCTCGCGCCAGTGTTTCTATCATTTATTACATCCTGAAGGCGTTGTAGTTATGCAGTCCAGATGTGTTTGTAATAATTCTTTGTCGCTCAAGTGACGAACTCAGCGGCTGCTTACAGCATCAGGTAGTTAAGTATCTTTTTACTTTATTTCCGATGTCCCGTCCAATCTGACCAGATGTGTGATCTTTCGCTCATAATTGGCGTATTTTTTTTCTAATTGTTATTAAGTTTTGATCGCTAGACTGTCATCTCAGTCGTGTTTTTATTTGTTTTATTTATTTGTTAGCATTTTTTAAGCCCTGAAAGGGGCTACTCATGTAAAGGATCGTGAGCTGGTTGTCTATATGATACTTCAAGATAATGTCTACTACATGTAATTCTCACTGATACTTCACGATTTTGTTACTACCAGAAGAATCCAGGAGTTTGTATTTATGGTGAAGAAGGTGAGTGTGTTTTGGGACAGTCACTCACAGTAGCGTACACACCGAGTCATGGAATGGTGTAACGTCTGATGATATTTTAACCATGGTTTATTACAATTATAACATCACGTAGATCTAGACGAATGGTTGTTCGTCCATCACGGGTGATGAAGACCACTCTGTTCATCCAATTATTTAAGAATATGTTAGGTTAGTCTATGGGTACGAAGGTGACTGAAGAGCCCGATGCGGGCCTGGAAAGATCTTGGACAGTGTGGGCAGGGAATGTTTGCTTCATGTGAAGGTTTTATTTCACGGTCCTTTCTAGCTTGTCTCCGCTGTTCTGCTGCTGCTCTTCTGGATGATTCGCATGCTGCTGCACCTTTACGAAGAGATGTGCGCCAAGCAGTTCGGTCTTGCGCAGCAGCTTCCCATGTGTCTGGGTTTATGTCAAAGGTTTTCAATGACGTCTTTAACGTGTCTTTGAAGCGCTTCTTTTGGCCACCATGGGAGCGTTTACCCTTCTGCATCTCACCATAAAAGAGTATCTTTGGCAGTCGATGGTCTGGCATGCGGACTACATGACCTGCCCAGCGAATTTGTGACTGCATCAGAATAGTATCAATACTAGGGATACCAGCTCTGTCAAGAACGGCGGTATCCGGGATCTTGTCTTGCCATTTGATGTTCATTATCTTCCTGAGACAGACTGTATGGAAGTGGTTTAGCTTCTTTACGTGGCGCCTGTATACAGTCCATGTTTCACATGCATATAGCAGCACTGGAAGCACCGCAGCTCTGTATACCTTCAGCTTTGTCTGTAGACTAATGCCACTTCGATGCCAAACGTTGGTGTATAGTCTGCCAAATGTGCTGCTGGCTTTGGAGATCCTGGTGTTCACCTCATCATCAATGACAATGTTCTGGGATAGTGTGCTACCAAGGTATGTGAATCTGTTCACAACATTCAGTTTCTCACCATTAACCTTGATGACTGGCTCAGTATAAACTGTGCCAGGAGCTGGTTGGTACATGATTTCTGTTTTCTTCGTGTTGATGGTAAGCCCAAAGTTGGCGCAGGCTTCGGAGAATCTATCCACACTATGCTGCAGATCAGCCTCTGAGAAGGAATTGAGGGCACAATCATCAGCAAACAGAAGATCTCTGATGGTGTGTGATTTGACCTTGGTTTTTGCTTGAAGCCTCCTAAGGTTAAACAATTTTCCATCAATACGATAACTAATGTCGATTCCTGTGTCCCCGTCTCTAAAAGCATCAGTCAGCATAGCAGAAAACATGATACTGAACAGAGTCGGTGCAAGTACGCACCCTTGTTTAACTCCATTTGAGACGGGGAAAGGCTCTGATAGCTCACCGTTTTCCTGAACTCTAGCCTGCATTCCATCATGCAGTTGCTGCACTATTGTGATAAATTTCTTTGGGCAGCCGTATTTTGCCATGATCTTCCATAGACCCTCTCTACTGACCGTGTCGAACGCCTTTGTCAAGTCGATGAAAGCTGTGTACAGGTCACAGTGCTGTTCTTGGCATTTTTCTTGTAGCTGTCTTGCAGCGAACACCATATCTGTGGTTCCACGTTCTTTCCGGAATCCACACTGACTTTCAGGTAAAAGACCTTTGTCAAGATGAGCCGTAAGGCGATTCAAAAGGATTCTGGCGAATATCTTCCCAGCGATTGATAAAAGAGAGATGCCTCGATGATTGTTGCAGTCTTGGCGATTACCTTTACGTTTATATAGATGTATAATTGAGGCATCTTTGAGATCGTGTGGGATGGTTTCACTCTGCCACATTTGCTGGAAGATCATATGAAGTTTCTCTATCAGAACTGCACCGCCATCTTTATAAACCTCAACAGGAATTGAATCGGAGCCAGGGGCCTTTCCACTAGACAGTTGACGAATCGCTTTTTTAGTTTCCTCCAGAGTTGGTACATCATCTAATGCTTCATTTATAGGAATTTGGGGCAGGCGGATGATGGCTTCGTCGTTAATAGATGATGGCTGGTTCAAGATATTATTAAAATGTTCAGCCCAGCGTTGGAGAATTTTTTCCTTGTCTGTAATTAGTGTTTTTCCATCTGCATTAAGGAGGGGAAATGATCCTGATGATGTTGGACCATAGACCGCTTTGAGTGCAAGGTAAAAGTTTTTCAAGTCATGGCTGTCAGCAAAGCCTTGGATCTCATCTGCTTTATTACTCAGCCATGAATCCCGCATCTGGCGTAGTTTATGTTGGACGATTCTACGCATGTTGTTGAAAGCGTCTTTCTTGGATGTAGATTTTGGATCATTTAAATATGCTTTATGGAGATGGTGTTTCTCAGCCAACATCTGCTTTATATCATCTGAGTTCTCATCAAACC
The DNA here is from genome assembly GCA_024509875.1 of Oreohelix idahoensis. Lineage (NCBI taxonomy): Eukaryota > Metazoa > Mollusca > Gastropoda > Stylommatophora > Oreohelicidae > Oreohelix > Oreohelix idahoensis. The sequence continues at coordinate 24,961 of JAMPIV010014427.1, forward strand.
AGTCATTTTGTTTCTTGATGGAAGGACCCAGGACCTCTGTAGCAGTGTTGTAGATCTGCTCACTTAGGGCTGACCAATTTGTTTCCACACTTTGGCCGTCTAGCGAGATAGATTTGAGACGGTCTTCTAAGGTGTCAGTAAATGACTGTTTGATTGTTGTCTTCTTTAGTTTGGTGACATCCAGCCTCTTTTGAGTTTTCTTCCCCTGAGGGCGCCTGGCTGGTTGGATACGAACTTTAAGTTTAGATACAATGAGGCGATGATCAGTCCAGCATTCGGCACCACACATGGACTTGGTCACCCGGACATCTTGCCTGTCCTTCTTCCTAACAATTACATAGTCAATTAGGTGCCAATGCTTTGAGCGAGGGTGCATCCAGGAGGTCCTGTTGCGGGTAGGAAGTCGAAAAATGGTGTTGGTGACAAGGAGGTCATGTTCTGCGCAAGTCTGGAGGAGACGAAGTCCATTACTGTTACAGCGACCCACGCCGTACCTACCAATAGTGCCATTCCAGGAGATGTTATCTGAGCCTACTCTTGCATTAAAGTCACCAAGAATGATGAGCTTATCTGCTTTAGGAACTGATGCAATGAATGCATGTAGTTCTTCGTAAAACTTATCCTTGACATCATCCTGGTTTGTCATAGTTGGTGCATACGCGCTAATGATGGTGGCATGTTTTCTTCCATAGAACAGAGGGATCTTGACCGTCATGAGTCGGTCATTTATTCCCTTTGGGGGCCCCGCTAACTTGCTGACAATTGCTGTTTTGATTGCAAATCCAACCCCTGCTTCTCGTCTTTCTTCAGTTCCTCTTCCGCTCCAAAAGAATGTATAACCTGCACCCTTTTCGCAAAGTTGGCCCTCGCCTGCAAGTCGAGTTTCACTCAGTGCTGCTATGTCAATGTTGTACCTGGCCAGTTCTCTCCCAATCAGGGCAGTTCGTCTCTCAGGTCTGTTTGCATTAAAGTCTTTGTCAAGTAAAGTGCGCACATTCCATGCGCCTAGAATGAGGGGGAAAAATCTGTCCTTTCTTTTTCTTATATGTCGACCGCCGAAGTAGGGTACCCACCAACCGCGGTAAGCTGGTTAGGTAATGGTGAAGCAGGCAATGTTTAGGGCACCTTTTCTAGCCCCTTTCTCATGCCATGGAGGTGAGCAGTGCTTTCCTAAAGAGGGCTGCTCAGACACTCAGGGGGCTGCCGAATCCCACTGCTGCTCCGATCAGTGGAAGACGACCATATGGCCTGAGCCGCCTGTGTGTAGGTCTGCGACTACGACTGCCAGCGTACCCACGCCTGCCGCTTCGCCGCTCGCCCATCGCCACAGGACTTGTTGTGAGTGGATGGATGAATGGATGAATGGATGAAAGAGTGACTTGCGCGGTGATTTGGATTAAAGTGAGGAAGAGTTGCGCAATTCGTCGACCTCACTCTCTCGCCTGGGTCCATCTCAATCCAGTGGCAAGACAAGTCAAGACGACTGGAGATGAAGTCAGGTGCAGTGGATGACCAGGGCTTTCTACGTGCCTCGCCGTGCTCCTTACGCTCCACAGCGCGTTGCTGGTAATCGCCGTCATGCCCGTTGAACCAACAGGTGGTTTCTTCCGCGCAGTCTATCGAATCCAGTCTTCGCATGCATGGGTAGGCAGACCCTAACTCACCGAAGGTTTATAACCATTCGGCTACCCTCACCTAGTTTAGCCGGCCTGTCAAAGCCGTTGTCCGGGGGTGGCCGCTGTCGCATGCTGACAGCTACGAGGAGCCACAGGTGAGAGCTGGATGCCAGGTTTGGACCAAAGGTGGCTGAGCTGCCCTAAAAAGGGCATGACAGCTCCTTCACCAGAGGTAATACCAATACCTGACTTCCCAACACCCCCTCTAGACGAATACAGTTACATCGAAACATGAATCTTCATAATGCAGTTAACATACGGCCCATACACATCCTGGCCTACAAAATCTCTACTCCTCACATCAGTGCACAAATACTGCATCTACGGCAGTTATATAATAATCATGGCCTACAAAATCTCTATACTTCACATCAGTGCACAAATACTGCATCTACGGCAGTTATATAATAATCATGGCCTACAAAATCTCTATAGCCCTGCGCAGGCATACATTATCCAAAAAACACATCAGGGCTGACCACCTCAGTCAAAAACCCTGCACAGACTGATCCCACGGGAACACACCCCGTTCACACAGTCACGAGAATCTACTGTTCTCTTAACACCGCTCTCAAAAATCCTTGCGGACACTAGCCGCGAGAGCTATTCACACATCACTCAAAAACAGTACAGAAACAGTACATTATGACCAGAGTTCACCCGCTATCTGACATACTGTTTCCACGAAACCAAGAGGAGATATCTTTAAACAAATCCATTACCAATCTGTAAGCAAGTACTCTAACCCAAAATTAACTCTACTCAACAAGTATTTCCCAAGATCATTTCCCTTTCATCACATCTGCACTCATCACTATAGTCGAAAGGTCAACTAGCAGAAATTTAGATGCATGTGTGTTTTTGGTTGGTTCAGTTTGTGTGTTTACCGCTTGTGTTCGCCGATAGGGTCATTTTTCTTAACTCCAGCTGATTTATGACTTTGTTGATGATGATTGGTCGTAGGACCTCTAAAACTGTAATGAGTTATTCGTTCATTACATTCTTCCATTGTCCTGTTTTATTTGATGTGTCATTGATGATCTGTCTCTCTTGCTTTACGCTTTTGTTTCGTTGGTGGAGAACTGAGTGCTGTCTTTTCATGCCTATATATTTATAAAACTGTCAGGTGTGTAGTAGTTGTCGGAGTGGAGTGTTGATGTGTAGTTCCTGTTTACTTGACAGTGTCGTTGTCGTCAATCTATTTCTTGCCTTAATTTTCCGAATCTTTTGGCCGAATCCCATCACCAACCAAGAACTGATTTCTCGGAGCAACCAAGAGGACATTCACACCATTATAACTGCTAGACGATGGAGTTGATTTGGCCACGTCCTCAGAAGAAACCCTGATGCCATCACAAGAACAGCTGTGCTATGGACCCCTGAAGGAAAGTGAAATCGAGGCCAACAAAAAAAGAACTTGGCGGAGAACTCTGGGGCCAAGATGCAAAGAATGAACCAGAGCTGGGGCACTGCAAGAATGATGACCACTGACAGAGTAAAGTAGAAGCAGTTTGTTGCTACCCTACAAGTCCCAATATTTCTAGGTGGTCACAGCGACTATGGGTAGGGAGCACAGAGGCAAAAGTGGGCCATGAGGAAAAATAAAGTTGAGAACGTCCTGCTTACACAAATACATTATCCCTTCTGCTAGCTCACATATGTCCTAAACTACAACAACACAACAGGTAGTAACACAAATACATTATCCCTTCTGCTAGCTCACATATGTCATAAACTACAACAACACAACAGGTAGTAACACAACTAATAATTCAACTTAATCTAAACCATGGGTGGCCATCTAGGCGATCTCTATGACCGTAATACTGGAGGATATCTCGACAACAGATTTACATTTTTACACATTTACATTTATTATCAGTTCCTGAAATCGGAATTATTGAAAAGGCGAATTCTTGTAGTAAAAGAAACCACCTGTGAATCCTTGCGTTTTTCATAGTTCTCGAAGTGATAAACGTGAGCGGACTGTGGTCTGTGTAGATAAAGAACTTTCTCCCTATCAAGTACTTAGATAGTTTTTCCAAGCACCACACCACCGCGAGCAGTTCGCGCTCTCCTGTAGCGTATTTTTTTCTGCCGGGGTAAGCTTGCGCGAGACAAACAAGCATGGATGGAGTATCCCTTCATAGCATTGAAGCAAACAACCTGCGATTCCGGAGCTGGATGCATCTGTTTGAATCAAGAATGGTAACTGTATGTTTGGCAATAACAGGATAGGAGGATTCTTAAATAAATTCTTTATCATAATCAGAGCATCTTCGCACTGCGGTGTCCATAATATTTTTTTTGGACTACCTTTGGCCAACAATCCGGACAAAGGAGCAGAAATCTGTGCGAAGCGTGGTATAAATTTATGGTAATAGTTAACAAGCCCAAGTAAACTTCTTACTTGTTTCTTAGATGATGGAGTGGCAATCTCCAGTATACGCTTGACTGTATTGTCATCAGGGTGTAATCTATGGTTACCTATGCGGTGACCAAGAAAAGTAATCTCATGACAACCTATCTGGACCTTAGAAGGTCTTACAGTCAAACCATGTTGTCGTAGTGTAACGAGAAGAGAAGACAAACCAGTAATATGGTCTTCCCATGAGTTGTGAAATAGACAGATGTCATCGATATATGTGATGACATCTTTTCTATCGCCCAGAAGGCGGCGCATCATGCGCACGAATGTCGCAGGCGCGTTTACAAGGCCGAAGCACACGTAATTTCATTGGACTAATCCAAATGGAGTCGTGAAGGCAGTAAAAGGTTTGGCATGTTCAGTGAGTGGTATCTGCCAATAGCCTTTGGACAGATCTAGTTTACTAAAGTACGTGGCCTGTGAAACTTGTGAAAGTAGGTCGTCCAACAAATGCATTGGTTCAGCGTCAGTAATTGTGATACGGTTAAGACGTCTGAAGTCAATACAAATACGGAGCGACCCATCTTTCTTTTTCACAATAACCATCGGAAAAGCATAAGGAGATTCTGATGGAGATATAACTCCTAATTTTATCACATCCTTTAGCTCCTTTTCAACCCTGTCTTTATGATGTAACGAAATAGGGTAAGGTCTTAACTTAATAGGATGATCATCCGTTAGAATGATGTCATGAGAGATTAAGGAAGTGTGACCTGGAAGGTCAGTAAGTACATCGTTAAAAGAAAGAAGAATTTCCCTAACTTGACTTTGTTGTGACGATGACAAAGTCGAAGAAATTGTGACATCCTTCCAAGATTCGGAAGCTTGTAAAGATGGTAAAGTAAACTGTAAAGGAATTGAAGACGTAGTGTCTTCCTCATTGACTAGTGCAAAAGAAGAAATATGAGGTGAAGACTCAGACACAGACACAGACACAGAGTTAATAATAGGAATTAACTCTTGTGGTCTTTCCACTGCCAATTTCAACATATTGACATGGAACGTTTTAATTTTTCCTCTTACGTTTATAGCATAGTCAACATCCGTGACTCGTTTAATAATCGCAAATGGACCCTGCCATGAAACCAACAGTTTATTATCCTCATGAGGTAGAAGTAACCAGACTTTTTCCCCAGGATTAAAATATCGCAATCTTCTCCCTTGATTGTGGAATAATCTAGCTTTTTGTAACACCAAAGGTCTAAATTGTTTTGGAACGACTATCTGATGAATAATTGACCTACCATTGTCATAATATCTTGTAAGTATGGATTTCTTAATTTGAAACCAATGTTGTGCTGATTTCGTATGTTTACTAACTTTTTTTTCCGCTAGCGCAAATAAACGCTGTAAACTTGGATCATTTTTTTGTTTTTCCGCAAACGCCGCTGGTGCTTCAGCAACGACGTCGGGAGACATAATAGTATCTATTATAGGTGTAGGTGGGGTGGCCATATCTGTAGCCAACTGTTGTGCTCTAGTGACAACAGCATTTGCCACCAATGGGTGAGATTCAACCCATTTCGTAATCTCCTGTGGAGTACAATTTCTAACTCCAGGTATGTTACCTAAGATTATCTCAACCACGGGAGCTCTTAACCCACAAGCATACACCATACCTGTATAAAACGGTGTATCGATATAGACATGTGCTATTGGATATTCTTCTATATTACCACCAAATGTGATACATTTAACAGTTTTACCCGTAAATGCAGAGGGCTCGATAAGCGAGTGTTGTATGCCGACAGTAGTAGAGCCGGTGTCACGTAAAACTCTTACTTCCTTTCCGTATAAATATGCCTTGTGGTATGTGAGACGTCCCAAATTCTCACAAGCAGACATAGAAGACATTGTATGACCACAACGAAGCGTATTTTTCCTCTCTGATATAGGATGTGATTGACAAACATAACAAGAGTCATCTAATATGCTGCATGCATTAGCATGTTTGTTATCATCATTCTCATGATCTCTTTTGGTAGTACATGCATTAGCATGACCATGTTTGTCATTATTCTTTGAAGATGATCTGAAATGATTTGTTTTCTTTTTGCCTGATTTTGTCTTATAATAAAAATTTGATGAATCATCATTATCATCATTCCTTTTATATGATGATCCATGATCATTATAATCCCTGTAATAGTCTTTGTGATAATCATCACGGCCCCTGCCTTTGTGGCCTCCACGATCATGAGGTGAATAACCTCGATAACTCCGACGATAGAATCTTGACGGTGAACGATAGCGAGGGAAGTTATAAGACCCCCGATATTCATGACGAAATTGTGTACGATATCGACCGTCCGTGCTATGTGATCTAGGTCGGTGATCATAAGATCTATGATCTTGGAGCGCTGCGCACGTAGGCATAAGATCTCGTGGACAAGATCGATGGACATCCTTATTCGGATGTGCCGTGACAAACTGTCTACCGTATTTTTCATATTCTGAAATAGAGTTAGGGTGTCTCTCTTGTAAGAAGGATTCTAAATCATGACTGCATGAGGAAAGCACCTTATCACGTAGCATGAGATCCATTAACCCCTCATATGATTTGGTAATACCTGATAATTCTATCCATCTATTGAAATAATGTTTAATGGCAATAAATTCCCCAAAGTCAGCGTCCTTACTAGGCTTAGCCATATGGAAACGTTCTCGGAATCCAGATTCAGTTAACTGGAACCGTCTAAGAAGTACTTCTTTTACGACATCAAAATCGTTTCTGCTTTGCTCATCTAGATTCATGAAAACCTTGAGTGAGTCCCCGGTCAAAAAATCAACCAAAAGACTACTCCATCTTTCCTTAGGTATGTTCAAACCTGTAACTTTCATAATAAATCTTGATATGAATGAATCGACGCAATCTCTAGATTGGTCGAAATGTGGCATCTTCAATTTTGGATAAAATACATTTGAATTAGCTGAAGGTCGGGATTGTTCTGATTGCAACCTCGCCAATTCAATAGCCTTTTCTTTCTCAGCATTTAATCTTAAAGTCTCAAGCTCAATAGCATGTTTATGTTCTTGGTCTAATTGAAGTAGTTCCATTCTTCTTATTTGCATTTTCTCTCTATCTAATTCTCTCTCCTTTTCTTGTTGAGCTATTTCTTTATCTTTTTTGAGCTAATTCTCCTTAAGTTCTTTCTGTAATTCTCTATCTTTTTCTTGTTGAGCAATTTCTCCTTAAGTTCTTTCTTAATTCTCTATCTTTTTCTTGTTGAGCAATTTCTTTAAGTTCTTTTGTAAGCCTCTATCTTTTTCTTCCTTTTGAGCCATTTCTTTCTCTTTTTGAGCCATTTCCAACTTTTTAAGTTCCCGTTGCTCAATTCTTTCCTGTTGCGATAAATGCTTTTCATATCTCGTTTCAGCATAAGTCTGCAAATCAGAACCTGATTTACCTAGACTTTGTCCTATTTTAATAAACTCTTCCAACGTAGACATGGTGCTACGTTTCTCAATAACTTATATAAGTATATTATTTGTCAATAAATATACTATGAATATGTGAGCTTAATTAATTCCAAGTAACTATGATATTTCCTATAGCCAGAGACAAGAACAGGTGACGATAAACAATGGATGGAACAAGCAAATGAAATGATATATTCACTTATACGACGCTATGAAACATATAAAAAGAAACTAAGTAAGTACTAGACGTAATAATTAGAGAAATAAAATGTTTAAAGTAACATTACAATAATTTACGATACAAGTCGTCCTAAACTAACATTGAGACAGAGAGATTTTTAGATCACAAACGAATAAAATAGTGACACAAAACGGAAAGTAATTTATTTAAATTAAATGACGTAGGCACGTGACGTCACAACTAGCACAAGCAAAGTGGTTATATGGCTGACTGAAGAAACATTTATATCCTAACTCAAAAGAAAAATTAATAATCAGTTAGATCCTCAGTCAGCAAATATAAGCAATTATCCCTAAAAGTCGTTAAAATTGCTTAAATCTTCCAAAGGAATATAGAAGCAATGATAAGCCCTATCCATCCTCCCGCGAAGTTACATAAAATACATCGATAGTAAACACGTAATGATAAGTACTAGAACTGCAATGTAGGACAGACAAGAGACAGTGGAGGAAGAATTGAAGACCAAAGCTAGCCAACTGGACAACACAATCTAGTCGAAAGCTCTAATTTAGACAAGAACTTATCTTCATGTGGTCATGCCATAGTGATCCTAAAAATAAACAAGATGCTCCCAGCTGTTTGGACTTGTTTTCATAGAGAAGCAGACTTGAACGGTTGAACGAAGATTTTCAAACGTGATATTGAAAGAAATTCTGTAGAAATACTTCCCCGGTTGCTCTGGAGGTTTAACAAGTGTATGGATTGTCTTTCTGGTTCTATGTGATCGTTCAGGATCAAAAATTGAATGACATTCGATCGATTTGATTCAGCGACTCAGCGACCGTTAATCGGAGTGAAGACTCGACCTTGACCTTCGTATCTTGATGTGTAAATTTGAGTTGCCAGCTTGGACTTGCGCCTTGAATGAGACTTTCTTGAACTGTTCAATTTCCACTGTTAATTTGTCTGTGACGAACTGTATTGATCTTGAAGTTGTTTCCACTAGAATCTTCCCAAACTTGAAGCCTGATTCATGAACATTAGTTCGTTCAATTGGGTAACGGAAAAGATGAATTCTGAAAATTGTCCGAACACTTCTGACACCAGTATGTTACAGTCTCCCGCTGTATCTTTTCTTGCTAGATGTTATTAAAAGATTCAGCACCGTTGGACGTGAGTTTATTGGGTTGCTTGTCAATATTTCAGATATTATAATTCATCCATTCTAATTCCAGTTTTCTAGTTCGAGTGCAGTTTTAAGCCATTCTGGTGTGATTAAATTATTATTATATTCAGTGTCGTTATTGTATATTAATTCTTCCACAGTGTTGGATAGATTAAAGTTAGTCTTAGTAATACCTGTGATAATCTGGACTGACCTTGCAAGGATTAATGACAGTCACAGCTCAGAGTGAGAACTTGCATAATTCAGGCAACCAACAAGTTCCGTTGACGACTGAACAATTTAATATATACTTTTACACAATGGTGTAACAACATTTCACACATTTAACTTGGCTTCATCATAGTTCTAAGCTCTACACAAAGTTCCTCTCACAGACTTAGCTCGTCTGGGTTAACCGTTAAGTTTATAGCGTAATAGAGTGTGCAACCAACTCCTACCGAATCCGATCCTTAGAATTATTATTCCTTCACAATACTAGTGAGTACATTATCTGTAAATCTATAGATCCTGTCTATGTATCATTAATCAACATCTTTGGCTTGCATCGCCAGGCTTTAACTGCCATATATATAAGTTGAAGGTGAACGTAATCTGCTTTGTTCGCGATTCTAATCCGGACTCTACCTGGTCCTATAATCAATTTTGATACGGATCCTTACGCTATCTTACATTTTCCAGTGGATCTACCGTTCCACATATATATTTAATCAGTGGCTATGCCACATATTCAAACACGATCCTTAAGTGGTTTTACCACACATTCTAACACTGCCGTTCGGCTCAATGGCCACACATAGACTAGAAAGTAACTAGGCTAGACGCGTCATACATCGATTTGCGCGATTTCTGGTCTTAGTTTACTTGAGGTGTCTAGTGGTGCACGCATATGGAATGTGGCCACAATCCACATGCCTGCAAGCCACAAGACAGTCCTCAACATTGATATTGTTCTAGTTCTTCCTGCAATGTAATGATATGAGGTGCTGTTTTACCAATTGCAGTTGCGAGTTTGATGGCTTGTTCTATTATCTTTTCCTGTCTCTATGAATCTTGGTTGCCATTATTTGTGTTCTCTCGCGTATAGTATTCTTTAATAGGTCCCAGTGTTGTTGTGTGTTTTCAGTGGGTAAATCTGTTGTAAGTTTCAGAAAGTTCTCGAAACAAATACCTCAACAAAAGGATACAGTAAGAGACTGTCATTGAAAGCGGCAGAAGATATAAGTGTTCATTTCTTTAACTTGCGCATCAAACTCCATATTATTTAAAGTGTTTTAATTCTAAACATAGTAAACACGTGTTTTTTTTAACAACTTAACAAACGTAATAAAAACATAAGAGATTCCTTTGTGCCTTACACAAATTTGTACAATGAATTGATAAAGAGAAATAAAATATGAAAATCTGTTACTTAATTTGATATTTTATTAAGCGTTGAATTGTTCCCCTTTGGAAGTAAAAATTGGATGCCTTCCCCTAACTTCTTTATCTGTGCTTCATCACATCGTTAAGTTCTTTTTTTCCACCTTTTCCCGAGATTTGACATGACGTCAAAACCTGACAGGAGGTGTGATCTCTCGGTTATAAGTCAGGGTATATTGTGTACATTTTTATAACATTCTGACCGCTGGAGTGTTATCTCTGTCCTTTTCTTTTTAAATTTAGGGGTGGGGGGCGGGGGTCAGAGGGGAAGGGGGGGGGTCACTTTTATTAGCCATGAAAAGTTTTATTTCTGTGTAGGACTACTAGCTGTATGTTTGGTCGTCACGTCATAAGTTTATTCAAGTGTTGCTGCTTATTCCATCAATATACTTATTTATTTATATTTTCTAAGTGTAATGATTTTACTTCTATATCTATTATTGCTAGTGTACCGACGTGTCGTTAAAAGTACTTCTAGCTGAAATGAAGATCCATGTGTTGTTTGTTTCCTCTTGTGTCTACCGATAGTGTGGTCTTCCTTAACTCCAGCTGATTTATAAAGTAATCAATGACGATTTGACGTATGGTTTCTAAAATAGCAATAGGTAATTCTTCTATTGGATTGTTTATTGTTTGACTGTGTTGATTTATTTCATATGTCAGTGATAAACTGTCTAACTTTTTCTACGATTTTGGTTCGTTGTTTATGGAATGTCTACGTTATGTTTCTACCCGTAGTTATATAACTGTAATCTCTGTAGTCAGTAGTCGGAGTTGGGGTTCGATGTGCAGTGTCTGTTTACATGACAGCGTATTTGTTGTCAAACTATTTATTGTCTTACTTAATGGTTTCAACAATCATTCTCATACCGCAATGGCTTACTTACTTACTTAGTTGGTTCTCTTCTACCGTTAGGTAGAAATGGCATATATTAATAATTTTTAAAAAAAAACCTATTTGACAGCGTTGTAATTCTGCTCCAGTCAGACCATCTTTACTTCTGTCAGTATTACAAATCTGTCCTAGTTAACCTGTTTATACTTCTGTCAACATTACAAATATATCACAGTCAACCCATCTGTAGTTCTGTCAGTATTACAAATGCGTCCTACTTAACCTGCCTATAGTTCTGTCAACATTACAAAACTGTACCAGTCAGCCCATTTGTAGTTCTGTCAACATTACAAATATGTCAAAGTCAGCCCACATGTCAACATTACAGATATGTCCCAGTCAGCCCATTAGTAGTTCTATCAATATTACAAATATGACCCAGTCAGGGTATAAGTAGTACTGTCAACATTACAAATATGTCCCAGTCAACCCATCTGTAGTTCTGTAAACATTACAAATATGTCCCAGTCTGTAGTTCTGTCAACATTGCACATCTTTCTCAGTCAGCTCATCTATAGTTATGTCAGTATTACACATATGTCCCAGTTAACCTGTCTATAGTTATGTCGACATTACAAATATGTCCCAGTTAGCTACTCTATAGTTCAGTCAACATTAGTGTCTATGACTTCTAGTACGTTTGTGAGTTGTGTCTATGAGTCTATTAAGATTGTAAGTAGTGGCTATGAGTCCTTTACGGTTGAAAGTAGTGGCTATGAGTCTGCTACGTTCGTGATTGTTATCTATAATAAAATTAAGGGGTTTGCTACAAAAAATAGCAGCATACACCTTAAAAAAAGGTACTTCTCAAAAAGCATGATTTCTTTTATATGGTAGATTTCTACACCACAATGTTCTGTCAGCGGTGAAAAGTGCTCGTCATCAATCACTTGAACAGACTGTGCTACAAAACATCCTAGACAAACGTGTCTACGGCCAGTGTTGTTATAGATACACACAGTCATAAATATTACAAAAAGAAACAGCCATCACAAATGAATACAACCTTATGGACGTTTGTTTGGATGTACACTATTATTTACATGCTTTTCATCATTTATAGAAGAGTCTTCAAATTACCAAGAGATTTTTTGAGCCCGCTAGCTGCTAAATCCATTGCTTCAAAGATGAGGTGCCGTGTTAACAAGTTTATTGTCAACCTTCATGATCTACAGTAGAACGTGACCCACATTATAAACCTGGAACAATGGTTATTCCGATGGCAGTGCCTCACACAAATATATTATTATTTTTAAAAATTTACATCTTAACAAGGTCTATAGGAACTGGAGTGAAGGATATATCTCCATGGAAAAACTTCCTGTCTAAAATATTCACCGTTAGTTTAGAATACAGACGGGGAAATTAAATATCTCAGACATACATACCTTAACGTGGTATTTTAGGACTGTGTAGACCTCTACATTTTTAGTATATTTAAGCATGCTAATCATTACCCGAGGGTGTGGTCATCTTGTCTTCACTAGATTTTAGTGGCAGCGACATCAGACAGTTCAACTTTCGAGTTCTTTCATTTTAAAGTATTTACTTAGCTGTCAGTTCATTTCTCCTCTGGTTTTGTTCGTTTATCTCTGACGAAGGCCTTCTGGTCGTTACGCAAGCGGTTCTCTTTGTCCTAGTAAGAGACACTACTTATTGCTGTCATTTTAACCCCTGTGTAGGGTTCGGGACCCGACGTCAAACCTAATTAATAGATGTGGACTCGAACCCATACCAACTCATATCCAGGTGCAGTGATCACCCCAACGTCCCACCTACAATAGATGTGGACACGAACACACACCCTCTCATATCCAGGTGCAAGTGATTGCCGCGGTAGCTACTGTCTTGTAGTAAGCTTTCAGCATATGGCCTCTCCTGCACATACGTGTCCATAGCAACACCGTCACGTGGTAACACCGCTATCACAGAGTTTGCTATGGGGGCTGTCGCGCGGTTATCCCGAACTGGACATTAAATATCACAGCACAGTTGGATAAGAAAGTTGTAAATTGAGAAATGTAAGAAAAATATATAGGATCTCAGAAGGGGCTCGTTAAATGTTAGATTCCTATACAAGTAAGGGGTGAATAGGAAGGCGAATATTCTCACAAAGAGATAATGTCTCAGAAGGGCACATGAGAATGGATTATGTTTCCTTGCGACAAATCTCCCCTGTTATTCTTACTGAATATTATAATTGTTATTAAGCCCCCATCCTCTCATACTGAGGAAATGACACATATATGGATTTAAGAGACAGTACATGTAAGAAACTCACTCGACCACTTGGTAGATAATATAACTTATGTACAGATGTTTAATCTCTAAACTACATATATGACACAAAGAAAATGAAAAGGTCAACAAAAATAATAATATGGACATAAACACTGAATGACTAAAAGTCCTAGTATGTCCTACTAATCATCATTAGCACTGGTGTGACTATCATGCAAGTTGCCTAACGTTGTTGATTGTAATGTTCACTTTGTACTACCCTGGAAGGCACTTTAAAATTAGTTCCTTGAGTATTTAGGTGAAAGTTCTGTTAGGAATTTGAAAAAGATCTCTGAGATTTCTTGTGGAAAATAATCCCTATGCTTTTGGACTTATCTGTAATCCTGTGTTGTCAGCAATGGCGCAGGTTGTTAGGTGCTGTCATCCTGCAGCGATATGACATTACACGTGCGAGCGTTGATCTATGCTCTTTTCTGCTTAGGAGTTGACGAGATCTCTGGCTTTTGGTTCTGCTGATCGGTCAAAAGACTGACTGTCTGTTACCGTCAAGCGCCGGACACTGAATTCTGCAACTGCGAATGTTGTCCGCTCAGAAACCTAAAAGTCTGAAGACACAAATGTGGCTTCATGAGTTTTCCTGTCATATGGGAACATCTATCATTCCCATTCAAACAGCATACACCAGGCATATCAGAATTATCCTCTTTCGTTCACTAAGAGGACTATTATGTCATACAATCTAACGATCACCGGCAAACTTTCCATATTATATAAGATATTTATACTTCACTTTCATACAGTCACACATCAGGCATATCAATGTTATATTCATCTGACTTCCTTTCTCACAGTCAAGACAGGATAGGTTAACTTAGACCTATGTAACTTCAGGAGTTAATTGGTTGAGTCAGTTTTCTTTTCCAAGAACTGTGTTCTACAATCATAGTCCGTTCCTTCACACAATGATGAATAGCAATAAAATATAATACATTTATATTACACAAATAGATAAAGTGAGTGACCGACTGGCCAAGCGATCAGGTTGCTTTCTTCTGTAGCACAACTACATAGTTTTGAAACTGAAACCTGGCTGTGGAACACTCCAGTTTACCAGCTGTAAATGGGCACTCAGCTGTGCTCTCGAGCTATGGAAGGAAAAGACAGCGAGGAAGCGAACTGATCACCTAACCTCGTAAAAGCGGGATCTTTCATAATGAAGCTTTTAACACATCATTTCCCTATGACAATCTCTGCCATGGGACTGCTTTTAATCTTCGTAATGGATAAAGCAATTAATATGATAGATGTTATCTTCTATTGGCTGTGGCGCTAGTTGTGATAAGTTTTTGCACAAGCAACAATCATTCACATAGCACATGTTTAGATCATATTAAGAATAACAATACATTTATAACAATGAATATTCTACGTGCATATTTTGCGAAGTCTATACGAACCTGCACAGAGTGAAATCATACAACACCTCTTGGTTAATACCAAAGTGCTTGTAATGTAGAATTCCTCGCAATGTAGATGCACTCGACCCACAAGTCGTGCGTGTAAGTGAAGTTTTCGTCTAAGCTTCTAGATTTTATGAATCTCTTCTCATGTGTTCTAAATCATTGGATGGGATATCACCGTTGCTCAGGTCACTGAATTGTGAAGGGTGGGTGTTCCGACGTAATCACACGTAAATTTTCTCCCTGACCTCTGTGCTTGTGTGACGCAATGTTCGTCTCGCGTGAGAAACCTTCCTCACGCGGTAATTACTGGTTACTACGAGAAGGCATACACGTGCTGGCCCATACAATGAAATTTTACACTGGGGCGTTTTTCGTCAGTGATAAAGTTGATATTTAGTTGGATATAATATATGTTGATAAAGTACACCAGAACACTCCTAGGCGGGAAGACAGGCGTCTATCATCATCAGTTGACAAGATCCCTATGGTGTTGCCTGCCCCACTGTAGTGTACGGAATGTCAACTTGACCTACGCAGTGTTGTGTAGACATGGATGGAGTGTATAATGTGCGAATGATGATAAGGGTTCGTGTTGTTGACAAATGTTCTCTTCTCACACTCATGTATGACCGGAAGTCATCGACACCAACGACTGTGTACCTTTTCTAAAGTTTAATTGGACGTACACACTCGACAGCACAGATAGTGACAAATCACAGGTTGCCATAATACATCATAGTACAGTGGACAAATGGTCTTGCAATGTTACATGGGCACTCATGTAGAATAATGGTATAATGGACTGTCAATAGCCAAGCACTCAGTATCGCCCATACATATATCATCTGACGTCACTGACTGAGCACGTCAGCTTGTAAACAATATTTCAGATGACTTCTAAACCTAATCTCGTTTAGCAACGATTCTTCAACATAATGTTCAGCACATATTTTTCCATATAATAATATTGAACCGCTAACAATGGGTTCTCATGTGTAGCAGTGATCTCTGGACTGATCAAGCGATAATACGGGCATCCCTTTTCTCTTCTTGAAAGTCCTACATGTTTTGGTTCCAAGATGGCTCCACTCGTGAACTGTCACTCACGTTTGAATACAGATAATGAATCTGTTCTAAAGTTAGTCATTCATACAACATTTCGTTGCTCTGTAGATTTGGTCATGAACAATAGACTGCATTCTACAGAATATAGTGCTGCTAGGAATCGAAGTCGTTTTTCATCGAGTCAAATATATTCTCTTAAACATTCAAATCGTAATTATCGACAATGGTGGCTTCGATCGAGAGTTCATAAGAGTATCTTTGATTACCTTGGTAGAGGGAATATGAAACTGCCATTCCTTGGCAAGATGAATAAACACTGGGGTAAAGCATACACGATAGGTCTAGACGACTATCACTTTCCCCAAAACCACTGAGATCACTTTTTCAAGGCATCAAGCCGACATAGCAAAAACACACACATTCCCTATCAGGACGAAGCCAAATCACCCCACTCAAGCCACACATCCGCCGAATAGCCTTTGACCTCTCTAGAGACAACAGAACATATAGTTCGACTTAGATATGTAAAGATATACAGATATAAGACAGACTTGTCCTACTCAGACAAACAATACACATAAATTCAGGCCATAGATATTCTGAAGCAAGAACAATCTATTATTACCCAAACAACGAATAAATCGCAGTAAAATGTATTTATCCGCGGAGTTCAAGGGAAGTAACTCAATAATGACTTTCCCTTAAGCACTAAAAAATTACCTATGTATAATATTGTAAGATATCAAAGACTGCACGTAACAGTCTTACCACACCTCCCGGGAAAAAAAAAAAAATGGAACATTTTTTTTTTTTTGAAATACATCTAGGAGCAACGTACAATAGGCTCACAACGCATGAATAATGCGCAGATGAAAATATCAGGAATACCTATAACGCCTAATATGAGGCTAAGTCGACTTATGGAGCGACTGGTGAGAATGTGTCTCATAAACTGAGAGAAATTATTTCTCTACAAGTATATTTTTCCAGGAAGGTGTCATCAAAGTATAATACAATTCTGGCAATTACACAATGCCTAAAAAATTCATATCATCACTACGTATTAGATATCTTAAATTTATGATTTATGAAGTAAAAATCATCAAAGCACAGCGGTGAATAAACATACATGAACCGCTATGTAGTGATACAATCATTATATTATTAAATTACAAATGTGTATCTATCATGATATAGAAAAGGAACTACTATAGAACTAGACATATCAAGAAGTCTAAGCCCTAATAGTTATGTGGAATCATGTGGGCATCTTGACAGAATGTCTGCCATCACATTATCTGATCCCCGAATAGCTCGCACAGAGAAATGAAAAGGTTGAAGAGCAATTGCATATCGAGTAGACCTCGAGCTCTTCAAATTCTTACTCTGTATAGCAGTAAGAGCTTTTTGGTCTGTTTCTACTATGAAATGTGCGCCTAGAAGGAATCTCTGTAGTTTGAGGATCGACCAAACCATAGCTAATAGCTCACGGTCTAAAACCGAATAATTCCTTTCTGCCGCATTAAGTTTTCTGGAAATATACA
Organism: Oreohelix idahoensis; assembly: GCA_024509875.1. Lineage (NCBI taxonomy): Eukaryota > Metazoa > Mollusca > Gastropoda > Stylommatophora > Oreohelicidae > Oreohelix > Oreohelix idahoensis. The sequence continues at coordinate 42,479 of JAMPIV010014427.1, forward strand.
TTACAGGATGCAGAGTTCCAGAGTACTCTTGCATTAGTGCCGCTCCAATCCCAGTGGATGAAGCGTCACTACGAAGAACGAATGTCTTATCTTTAGTGGGTAGCACTAAAATAGGTGGTGTTGAAAACAGTGTTTTAATCTTATCCAGAGAGCATTGGCATTCCTGAGACCAGTGGACCACATTAGGCGAACCTTTCTTTAGAAGTGTTGAGAGAGGTGCCATGATAGAGGATAGATTCTGAATGAATCTGCCATAAAATTGAATAAGACCTAACAGACTTCTCACCTGTTTTTTTAGTCTTAGGGATTGAGATGTTAAGTATCTTACTAGTATTATGGTCCTCTGTCTTTAGGAAACCATGACCAACTCGGTGGCCTAGGAAAGAAATTTCGCTAAAACCAATATAGGCTTTAGAGGGTTTCGCTGTCAGGTTGTGCTCACGCAAAGTAGACAGCAATTCATCTAACCCTGAATAGTGATCTTCCCAAGTATCGCTGAAAAGACAGATGTCGTCTAGATATGCAATGACATCTGACCGATAAGATAGGATTCGGCGCATCATGCGTACGAACGTAGCTGGTGCGTTCATAAGACCGAAAGGCATAAAATTCCATTGGAACAAACCTCTAGGTGTTGAAAAAGCCGTGAGAGGTTTGGCGCGTTCAGATAAAGGAACTTGCCAATATCCCTTAGACAAATCAAGTTTAGTGAAAAAATGAGATTTGGAGAGTCGAGTAAGTAGCTCTTCCAGTAAAGGCATAGGTTCGGCATCGAACTTCGTTACTTGATTCAATTTTCGATAGTCAACGCAAAGACGTATGTTATTGTCTTTTTTACGCACAATAACCATCGGCGAAGAATACGCAGAGGTGGATGGTTCGATTATTTTCAAATCTATCATCACATCCAACTCTTTCTCGACCTGTGCTTGGAAATGTATAGGTATAGGATAAGGTCTAACCCTAATAGGAGTATGGTCAGTTAGCACAATGTCATGTTGAATGACATTAGTTTTGTCCAGGGATGTCAGTGAGTACATCCTGAAATGTTTGCAACATAGTTGAAACTTGTCGCTGTTCTCCTAGAGACAAATCAGGAGAGACAGTAACGTTCTTCCATGATTCACTGGAATGAAGTGGGATCATTGGAAGAGGAAGATTTACATCTGAAAAACTTGTTTCCTCATCCTGTATCACGGACAGTGATGAGTAATGACCATGTGGTACTGGAGAATTGTCCGTTGCTTGGAAAATGGGTTGCAAATAATCCGGACGTTCATGGAATTCAGTAAGCATATTGATGTGGAAGGTTTTATGCTTCCCATCAATATCGACAATATAGTCGACATCGGAAATTTTCGATATTATATCGTACGGACCTTTCCAAGAAATAAGTAATCTGTTTTCCCTACAAGGTAGTAATACAAATGCTTTGTCACCAGGACAAAGTTGTCGTAAGCATCTCTTCTTATTGGCAAATTGCCTTGCCTTCTGTTTCGCAAATTCAGAAGAAGAAGTTGCTAATTTGCATGCTTCGATAATCTTTTGTCTCAACGCGATGACATATTCGTAGGATGACTTTGTGTCATCGTCAATATTGTCAGATGTTATGAGATCGTGAAGCAACGACATAGGGCCACGCGGACGCGCGCCAAAGACGAGTTCAAAGGGAGAAAATCCCGTATGTTCATTGGGTACCTCTCTGTAAGCGAAGAGGGCCGCAGGTAAAACTCTGTCCCAGTCTTGAGGATGATCCTCAGTTATCTTCCCCAGTAAGTTTTTAAGTGTTCTATTAAGGCGTTCGACCATACCATTAGACATTGGATGGTAGATACTACTTAAAGATCTATCTATCTGCAGGGTAGACATTACTTGAGACATGGTATCTGATATTAGTTGGGTGCCATGGTCTGACAATATCTCTCCGGGGAACCCCAGACGAGAAAATATAAGCCAAAGAGCATCTGCAATATCAGCAGTAGTAATGCTCTTCAGAGGAATAGCCTCTGGCCAACGTGTGCACATATCAACACACGTCAAGATAAACTGATGTCCTCTGGCAGACTTGATCTTAAATGGACCAATAATGTCTATGGCCATTTTTTGAAACGGCCGAATAGGAATGTCCGCCGCCTGAATGGGTGCAGCATGCCGTGGACCTTTGGATTTAACTTCCTGACATACTTTACAAGATTGACAATAAATCCGTATGTCCTTGTTTACCAATGGCCAAAAGAAAGCCGCAAGGACTCTTGACTTAGTACGGGAAAAACCCATGTGTCCAGCACACTGAGAGTCGTGAGCGTGCTGCAAAAATTTTAACTCTCAAATTCTTGGGAACCAGGATTTGAGAATGACTTGACGTAATGGAGTCTTGAACCATACGTACAAGTACGCCATTCTTCTTTGTAATCCACGATTTACGACTTGTGTCCTTATTCGGATCACCTTTAGTTGCAAGAATGAAGAATTTCTTCAGAGTGGGATCATCTTCTTGCTGTTTTATAAACGAGTCACGAGAAATTACCAAGGGATTATCTTGGTTATGCACTTCATTATCTTCAGTAGATGAAGTTTGAGGCACATTAAGAGCCTGAGCTCTAGTGACTACAGCGTTAGCAATCTGCATGTTTTGCCTTTCCCAAGTGGAAATTTGTTGCGGAGTACATTCCTTGACTCCATGAATGCGACCGATGATGAGGTCAGCGATCGGATTCGGAAGAAGACATGCGTGTACATCTCCTGTAAAGAAAGGAGTAGCAATCCTAATGATAGCGGTAGAGTATTTCTCTACTGTGCCGCCAAATGTTACACATTTGACTACTTGTCCAGTGGCACGGGAAGGATCTACGAGTGACTGCCTAACACCAATTGTGGTGCATCCAGAATCAAATAGCACAGAGACTGGATTGTTATTCACTAAACCCTTATGTAAGACAAGAGACCCTCTTCCATCATGCGCGACTGATGCTGGAAGAGCAGGAAGAGGATGGCCACAGCTTAAAGTAGTCACTGTGGTTGGCTCAAATAACGTTTTGCATTGGGGGCACTGAGATGCTCTCCCAAAATCAAAAGCGGCACATGCCATATTACTAGCATCATTATTATCTTTACTCTGTTTATAGGCTTCATGGGACTCTTGTTGTGCAGAGTTTGCCTGAAAATGTGGATTATGTCTTTTGTATTGAGATCTACCTCGGTTATTATCACCTCTGTAGTTATTGTTACCTCTATTGTAACCCCTATTTGGGTTTGAGTCATAGTACCCTTGGTTACCATTATCATATTCATTATAATGAGTATCTCTGTAATTATGATCTTGTTGACTCCAAGACGGATAACCCTGATAGTTTCTATAATTACTTCCTCTACGGAAATTCCTATAATTATGACCACCCCTGTGTCGAGAGCTATCAGGTCGTCTCCAGTTCTTTGAAGAAGAACCCTGAAATGATTGGTTACCTTGGTTTTGATAACTATTATGGTTACCTTTTTTTTCAAATCTGTTTTGAGGTCCCTGAAATCTGTGTGAATAATTGGGATTGTATGGTGTTGCTGAAGCAACTGGCATACTCTCCTTAATCTTAGTGTTGCCAAAAGTCACGTCGGGGTGTGCAGTGACATATTGGGAACAATATTCTTCCATTTCTTTTAGAGATTTAGGTTTACGCTCATGTATAAATTCAAGGAAAGGTTTGTTCACACATGACATAATCTTATCTCTGAGCAACAAATCCATAAGTCCTTCATACGTTTTTTCCGTTTTGGAAAGCTCAATCCAACGATCAACTGTGAGACGTGCCTTTGCAGTGAATTCTGAGAATTCTACCCCCGTCTCAGGTACCATCGTCTTAAATAAAAGGCGATAGCCTTCCTCACTTAGCTGATATTTTTTTATCAAAGCCGCCCTAATGACATCATAATTATCCTTATCTGCTTCTCCTACAAGGCATAATCTAGTCAAAGATTCACCTTTCAAGTTTTCTGATAATTGATTAGCGTATTGTGATTTATCCACATTATGTGTACGACAAGAACGTTCAAATCTATCCAGCCAGAATGTAATATCGTCACTGGACTGATTGAACGGTGGAACCTTAACCTTGTAAGTAGAAGGTTTACCATTACCACTAGATGCCTGATTAACATTACTCATACTTGTCAATCTCAATTTCTCCAACTCAAATTCATGTTCTCTTATTGCTTTTTTCTCTTCAGCATCTAATCTTTTTTGTTCAGCCTCCCTGTCTAATCTTTTTTGTTCAGCCGCAGCTTCTCTTTCCAATTTTTTTTGTTCAGCTTCCCTGTCTAATCTTTTTTGTTCAGCTTCACTGTCTAATCTTTTTTGTTCAGCTTCACTGTCTAATCTTTTTTGTTCAGCCGCAGCTTCTCTTTCCAATTTTTTTTGTTCAGCTTCAAATCTCCTTTCCTCTACCTGCATCTGCAATTTCTTTTGTTCAGCAGCAGCCTCAGCTTCTTTTTCTAATCTTTTCTCTTCCGCCATAGCTTTTCTTTCTTCTGCAGCTAATCTTTTCTCTTCTGCAGCTAATGCTTTGTCATATTGAGCAACTGCCCATTGTTCTAATTGTTGACCAGTCTTATCAAGAGCTCTCCCTTGAGTAATGAAATAATCTAGAGTAGACATGATGCCTAACAATAATACTAATCACCTGAATCAATAATAATACCCCAAGTTCTCAATGACCTGATTAATCAGTATACTATCCCAATATCTGTGGGTCACAAGCCTTTAATAAGGTCTTGTATAATAGTAATAATAATCAGGTACTGGTCTATACCATAATCCAAGTGCAGTGCACAGGCAATTGTGTCTTATGAAATATACCCATATAAAACATATGTCAACCAACAGAATACATAAAGTACAAATAGGACTGACAATACAAGAACGTTTGCAGAAATCAAAATAAATCAAATAGGGAAATCAATGAAGATAATCACTGAATCTGCAAAGAATAACAACACAAATGACGTCACAATATATGAATATAAATTATGAATAGAACTGAAAGATAGAAAAGGTTAGACCAACAAATTACAAACAAATCAAAACAAAACTAAAGAACAAAGAAATATTACAAAAATAACAATAATTACAGACTTCACAGCTAACACAAAAGCAACAGTTGTCGCAGCAAATTTTCAATCAAGAAAATTGCACCTATAGAAAACGCCCACAACGGACCCTCTATGACGTGGGATACTCTGTTGTGAGGACGCCGCCCAACCTTAAACACAACCCGCTGACATAGAAACTAACATACTATACAAACAAATAACATGTAAACATAAATATATATAAATTATGTGTATGATAGTATGTGTTGCAAAATAGGCTCAGTCTTACAGTAATGGCAAAGTTATTTTTCATGAAAACAAACAAACTGCCACTTTATTCAATTAAACATTCTGGCCTTAAATATTAAAGTTCATATATGGCAAACAAGAAGATCCATCGATGAAACCAGGACTTCTTAGTTCACAAATACTGTCTTTCTGTTAACACTGACAAGAATTGATCCAACTGTTCTGTGAAACTCTATAATGTCTAATGTAAAAAATGTCAACAACGCTGACCTACATACTGCATTCACTTGACAGGTCACGTGACGAAGCGTTGACAAAGAGCAAACCAATACTGCAAGTGTGTCGTATCAGCCACAGGAAACGGTCTGGTATCGGTAATCTGTTGACTTCTGAATTTCTGCGAGGTCAAACCCAGAAAGCTGGTCCACCAGTTGATAAAGTTGATATTTAGTTGGATATAATATATGTTGATAAAGTACACCAGAACACTCCTAGGCGGGAAGACAGGCGTCTATCATCATCAGTTGACAAGATCCCTATGGTGTTGCCTGCCCCACTGTAGTGTATGGAATGTCAACTTGACCTACGCAGTGTTGTGTAGACATGGATGGAGTGTATAATGTGCGAATGATGATAAGGGTTCGTGTTGTTGACAAATGTTCTCTTCTCACACTCATGTATGACCGGAAGTCATCGACACCAACGACTGTGTACCTTTTCTAAAGTTTAATTGGACGTACACACTCGACAGCACAGATAGTGACAAATCACAGGTTGCCATAATACATCATAGTACAGTGGACAAATGGTCTTGCAATGTTACATGGGCACTCATGTAGAATAATGGTATAATGGACTGTCAATAGCCAAGCACTCAGTATCGCCCATACATATATCATCTGACGTCACTGACTGAGCACGACAGCTTGTAAACAATATTTCAGATGACTTCTAAACCTAATCTCGTTTAGCAACGATTCTTCAACATAATGTTCAGCACATATTTTTCCATATAATAATATTGAACCGCTAACAATGGGTTCTCATGTGTAGCAGTGATCTCTGGACTGATCAAGCGATAATACGGGCATCCCTTTTCTCTTCTTGAAAGTCCTACATGTTTTGGTTCCAAGATGGCTCCACTCGTGAACTGTCACTCACGTTTGAATACAGATAATAAATCTGTTCTAAAGTTAGTCATTCATACAACATTTCGTTGCTCTGTAGATTTGGTCATGAACAATAGACTGCATTCTACAGAATATAGTGCTGCTAGGAATCGAAGTCGTTTTTCATCGAGTCAAATATATTCTCTTAAACATTCAAATCGTAATTATCGACAATGGTGGCTTCGATCGAGAGTTCATAAGAGTATCTTTGATTACCTTGGTAGAGGGAATATGAAACTGCCATTCCTTGGCAAGATGAATAAACACTGGGGTAAAGCATACACGATAGGTCTAGACGACTATCACTTTCCCCAAAACCACTGAGATCACTTTTTTCAAGGCATCAAGCCGACATAGCAAAACACACACACATTCCCTATCAGGACGAAGCCAAATCACCCCACTCAAGCCACACATCCGCCGAATAGCCTTTGACCTCTCTAGAGACAACAGAACATATAGTTCGACTTAGATATGTAAAGATATACAGATATAAGACAGACTTGTCCTACTCAGACAAACAATACACATAAATTCAGGCCATAGATATTCTGAAGCAAGAACAATCTATTATTACCCAAACAACGAATAAATCGCAGTAAAATGTATTTATCCGCGGAGTTCAAGGGAAGTAACTCAATAATGACTTTCCCTTAAGCACTAAAAAATTACCTATGTATAATATTGTAAGATATCAAAGACTGCACGTAACAGTCAGGTCCATCCAATAGGATGGATTAAAGAAAAAGAGGTTTCTAGACTTTAAAAAGCCTTTTTAATCTTAATAAGGGTATATCCTCTGGCCATGTGTTATAACCTTGGGTTGATGCGTTTGCGGTATTTGCTCAGTAGTCATTAGTAAGCGCCGTGATGTCTGAGAAAGAGAAACGCTGACTACAGCGCCGAAAATACTGTAGTGTAACGTGAAAATTACTGAGAAGAAAGAAGAGAGAGATTGGGGAGGGAAGAGAGACAAAGATGGAGAGCTGAATAGACTGTTTTACGACAGGAGCGAGGGAGTGCCTGACGGTATAACTGGGTCGAGAGTTGTTTGGGACACCTCCTAAGATGCAGGCACAATACCCACCGGCGAGTGGACCATGCTCTGGCCAACACCAACACAAACCTCACTAGAGGGTTAAATGCTACTTTCTCTCTTCTCCACTTGCCCACTAAACTTTCTCTGTCCAAACTATCCACGATAAACCCCACCAAGGATCCCGAAGTGGTGTTGGTAAAACATAGGTCTTTACTAAGAACGGATACGTGCCCTGCACTATGTCCCAGCTGCAGCGAGAGTGCCATGCGACCAGACATTGCACCCATAGTCAGAATGTGTCCAATTCCTGAGATACGGGAAGCGAAGCCACTAAAACTAAATAGAAATTTAGAACCGTGGTGCTGGGAAAATCGTGAATCATAGGATACAGGACGTAACATAGCCACCGCGAAAGCTCAGCCACAGAATGACGAAATGAGGCCTCCATAATGAAAGCATGTGACTAGCGAGGAATGGATCTCTATGAACCCCACCTGAACCCCCAAAGCGAAGTGATCTCTAGAGCTAAAGAGGTGAGTTGCTAAACAGATCAGCCCAACATTCATGGAGAAAGACATACCCATTGCACTCTTTGGGAGGGAGATGACTGCAGCAAACACTCAATACCTCCAATGACAGTCAAACAACATATTCTATACAAGCTCGGGTGTCGCCTCGGTTACAAAAGGCCCGCGCACAACAGTTAAACCCCCTGCACCGTGCGAACAATCAGCAAAATGGAACCCTAAACTTTTACAGCTAAATATAGCTGGTCTACAAAACAAGACTATCGAGCTTACAAAAATTCTACACGGACATCAAGTACGTGTAGCCTGTCGCGAATTGACAGTAAATTTGAATTTTCCAATCCGTCTCAGCCCCTCTCCTAACCTTATTATTTAATTGTTTCTATTCTTACCGGCAACATGAACTTTTTATTTGTAGCCAGCCAGACATAAAGGAAGACATTCTAGCAATTAATACGTCACTAGGGAACAGAGGATGTAGTGTGAGGCTAGTGTTGGTTCCAGCACACATAGGTATAGCTGGTAACGAGTTGGCAGACCAGAACGCCAAGAATGGAAGGATAAGTAAAAACAATATAAGAGCAGGACTGGGAAAGTCGGAGATCAAGAGCCAAGTGAAGATAACTATAAACGAGGAATGGAAGACAACATGGAAGAAAAGTAAAAATTGGCAGACACGCGTTCAGACTGCTGAAAGAACCAACATGGACGTGCCAGGTCAGAGAAGAATTAAAGATACCATCGAACAAAAAACTGTGGCGTCTCCGTCTCGGTGCAGCATACTTTATGATAGAAGAACCACACTGCCAAGAATGTCAGGAAAAGAATGACATAGACCACTACCTGATCTACTGTAAAAAGTATGAACAACAAAGGCTTGAACTAAAAACTTACTATAGAAATCACAATATAGACATGACAGGAGATAAGGTTTTAAGTATAGATGCCCCAAGAGATGCCCAATCAATACTTAAAAGATATATACATAAAACAAAGGAAAACATAAAAGGTTAGTACTTCAGAAAAGACATTCAACTAAATAGAAATTAAGCAACAAGAACTAACAAACCATTAAAAAATAAAACACAAATTAAAAAAAAGAACTTACTAACTACTCATAGGACAAGGAAAGACAGCGAGGTATAAAAAAAACAACAACAACAACTCAAAAAGAACAAATATTAATACAAATTTAAACCAAGTGTGAAGGACAATAGTTATCAATAAACAATGCAAAAGAGAAAATAAAATGGACAAATACTAATAAAATCAAAATCAGCTACTGCTAAAGACAATAGTTATTTAAATTGAATACAAAATTAGAAAATAAAATGACACTAAATACCCCAATTATAACCAATTTTCAGGTTGAACAGGGTAGACCAAGATGGAACGAGAAGAGGCAATAACAGTCAGCTGTTAAGTGCCCGCTCTCCACCCATCACCTCTTCAAAACAACAACATAAAGCTGTACATAACCCAGGGTCTTCCTTAATTCAGGCCCTTCGAGCCGACCGTGATGAGCGTTAGGGGCAAGGAGGCGCCGAAACGGGCGGGAAACACATAATTTTTGATTTTGTGTGTGTGTGTGTGGGGAGGGGGGGATGGATGAAGAAGCCAACTGTTCTTGTTCAGTGGCACAGTTCGCCAAAGCTGACACAGTTCGCCAAAGCTGACACAGTTCGCCAAAGCACGCAATGTAATTCTTGCAAAAGAAAAACCTAAACTCTAGTGGGAGGTATTTGTAATATTGTTGTTACTTGTTATGGTGTTTTTGTTTTGTTTTGTAAGTATTTATTACGTGAGAGTGATCTGCAGTGTTATTATTCACTAATGTTACTTAATTTCCTAGTAGATTATAATTAACTATTACAGCCACAAGTGTGGCGAGGCAGCGCGTGTGAAACCATTTGACTGTGCGAACAATGCTATAAGGCAGTCATTGCAACAAACAATATAGATTCCCACAGATACAAACTTCGTTTGAAGTTAATATAAAGCACATCCACATATTACTCAGTGAAAGGTACGGTAATGAATTGCTAAACATTCCTGCAAGCTTTTCAGCACAATGTGGTAAAGGAGGGTATCGCACCGTGAAAATTAAATTGAATACCATTTAAAAAGAATGCCCATACCTTGCAATCTTTTCATTGTTCATTTTTACGGGAAAATACGCAAACGGCACGCATGCACCGTGAAAGCTAAATTGAATACCCATTTTTTTTTAAATGGTACGCAGGCATATTAATTTTGTCATGGTTCATTGACCATAGGTCATGACAAGTTTGACTACAAAGATCCAGTAAAGTTGAAATGGAAAGATGTGAAATGACCACAGGAGACTTAATGACGTCATTATGACATACATCCTGTCCCCAGTGTTATTTAATATATATCTAAAACATTTTATGCAGGAGGCTTTCTATAACCATAAAACAACCAGATCGATTGGGTGTCGACCTCTTTACAATCTACGTTTTGCTGATGATATCGATCTTATAGCGGGAACAGAATCAGAACTTCAAGACCTTACCTGTATACTGGAGAAAGTAACAAGAATGTATGAGATGGAAATTTTAATATAGAAAAAAGCAAGATATTTGTGAATAGCCATAAGAAACATGTTATGACCATCATTACCTTAAATGGGAAAAAGTTAGAAGTGAACACCTTTAAATATCTGGAGTCCACTATATGAAGTTATGGAAGATCAAGTAAAGAAATCAAGACAAGACTTGAGATGGCCTCAGCTGCCACGACAAGGCTGAATGTGATCTGGAAAAGTAACATCACTTCTTCTGTGAAGATCAAATTATACAAATCACTTGTATTATCTATTCTCTTGTATGGGTGTGAGGGCTGGACACTCACTGCAGATACGGAGCGAAGGATTCAGGCTTTCGAGTATAAATGTTATAGAAGAATGTTGCGCATGTGCTATATGAGCACAAAACAAATGTCTATGTTAGAGAGAAAATAAACCCGAATGCAGGCCACCAAGAACCACTTCTGTCCGTAGTGAAACGTCGAAAGCTTGCCTGGTTTGGGCATGTAACTCGTCATGACTCCTTTTCGAAAACGATACTCCAGGGAACCATCAAAGGTAAACGGAGAAGAGGAAGGCAAAGAAAATCCTGGGCTGATAACATCAAAGAATGGACATGGCATGGTTTTTTCCTCGATTGTACGCATTGTTGAGGATAGAGAGCAGTGGAGGACCCTGTCTGCTGATGCTTCCACCATAGCACCCCTACGACCCATGATGGGTTACGGGTTGAGATGATGCTTCCACCATAGCACCTCTACGACCCATGACGGGTTACGGGTTGAGATGATGATGATGACATACAGGGGACAGAGTGCAACATAATTATGTCCCGCCATATGTTGACGGATTATTAGCTCATCTAATAAATAAACATTTGACTTATGGTCAACTATTGCGCTGTGGAATGGTGGAGAGTAACAGAGAAGGACATGTCGAAATTGTTCTCTTTCCCCCACAATCTTTTGGCCGAATACCATCACTAACCAAGTGCTGCTTACTAGGAGTAACCAAGAGGACATGCACACCATCACAGCTGGCATACGCTGGAGTTGGGTTGGCCACGTACTCAGAAGAGACCCTGTCACGAGAGGGGTTAATATTATTTAAAGTATAAGATATCCTGGACACAAAGTTATATAATGTGATACCAGGATAGTGCCAGATAAGAGACTGGTCTTATAAGCAATACCCCCTTCTCTGAAAAGAGTAAGAGTGTATGGACATCAAAGGTAAGATCAAGCTGTATAAGTTCCTAGGTATGATGATAGTGTATTATCCTAGGTTCCTAAATGCTCCTCTCCAGATCCTCCTCTGTTTATAATGTTAAGCTCTGCTAGGGGTATTAAACTAAACTATTAACCAACAAGAACTGTAAATTAACTTAAATAATCCAAGTAAGTCTGTTGGTAAAATTTACAATTTATTTTGTACAAGTTTTCTTTTCTCTGTGAACATATTTCACTGAACTCAAAATTTGATTACAACATAACATTATTAAAATCACTTGTAAAATGTTCACAAATATGTACAGTCTTTAAAATTTATATTGATAGTTCTTATTTACTGGTTGAACTCAATCTGGTTGTAGACTGTCTCTATTTTAGGATCAATAATAGTTCCTCATAGTTACTGATTTACAGTCAATCACTGAATATGGATCTGCCTATCTATATGCACTGTCTTATCATCATTATATTTTAGTTTCTTTATTTGTGGTAATTCTGTTCTACACTAGACAGTATCCTTGTATGGCTACTTAGCTTCATTTCTTGTTTTTGAAGCCTGTCCCACCTCTGTTCTGGAAAGAAACGGTTAACTGAGTTTCCTCCAGGCAGTAGCTGCTGGGTGGCTGTCCCTCTGGAATTGAAGGGAGCTTGCAACTCTAGTTCCTTCAGTTGTGGCTGGCTCGTTAAAGGTGTACTTTTATTACAGGATGTAACCTGAAATACATATTGTTAACTACTGTATTGTCTATCTCTATCTCTCTAGCAAAGATGTAGAGGATGAGAGACAGTTTCAGACAGGGTGCAGGTAGACGCACAGGGCATAATACATCAGTAATAGCACAATCCAGTTCACTGTGAATATAATCTTTCTCCAAATCCTTGGTTACAACTATCTGTCCATGATTCGCCTCCATACAGTTATTAGGTCTTGTGGAAAATACTATGTAATATCTTAAACAATACTGTAATGCAATTCCTTTCATTCTTTCCTTTGTTCCTGGTGTGTGTCCCATTCCTTCAAGAAATAATTCTTTAAATGCTTTTCTAAAACTATGAACACACTTTCCGCTGCCATTCTCAATTTATCTGAATATACACAGGTTTGTTTTTGCCTCCACAAATTACACAGTGGTTTTAAAACACAGTTACACTTCCTAACGCACAATTTAATTAATTATATATATATATATATATATATATATATATATATATATATATATATATATATATATATATATATATATATATATATATTTAAACATTCTTTCTTACTCTCAAGTACATACAGTCGAGCTGTTAATGATATTACAGTCTGCTCTCAGATGCAGAAGGCAAAGGAAATTTCACTGACAACCTGGCGCTCTTGCTGTAGTTTGAAATTTGTGTGGCCTCCTTCCTGTTGTTGTTGTTTTGATGCGTTGATGGATGGAGAGCGAGCTCTTATCATCTTTCCATTCTTTCCTCTTCTCATTCCATCTTGGTCTACCCTGTTCAACCTGAAAGTTTGTTATAATGGGGTATTTAGTGTCATTTTATTTTCTAATTTTGTATTCAATTTAAATAACTATTGTCTTTTGCGGTTGCTGATTTTTATTTATATTAGTATTTGTCCATTTTATTTTCTCTTTTGTGTTGTTTATAGATAACTATTGTCCTTTACACTTGGTTTTAATTTGTATTGGCATTTGTTCTTTTTGAGTTGTTGCCCTATTTTTTTTCTATACCTCGTTGTCTTTCCTTGTCCTACTAGTAGTTAGTTTTTTGTTAATCCTTTGTTAGTTCTTGCTGTTTAATTTTTATTTAGTTGGATGTTTTTCCTGAAAAGTACTAACCTTATATGTTTTCCTTTGTTTTATGTATATATCTTTTAAGTATTGATTGGGCATCTCTTGGGACATCTATACTTAAAACCTTATCACCTGTTAAGTCTATATTGTGATTTCTATAGTAAGTTTTTAATTCAAGTCTTTGTTGATCATACTTTTTACAGTGGATCAGGTAGTGGTCTATGTCATTCTCTTCCTGGCATTCTTGGCAGTGTGGTTCTTCTATCATAAAGTATGCTGCACCGAGACGGAGACGCCACAGTGTTTTGTTCGAAGGTATCTTTAATTCTTTTCTGACCTGGCACGTCCTCGTTGGTTCATTCAGCAGTTTGAACGCGTGTCTGCCTTTTCTACTTTCCTTCCATGTTGTCTTCCATTCTTCGTTTATAGTTATCTTCACTTGGCTCCTGATCTCCGACCTTCCCAGTCCTGCTTTTGCAATGTTTTTACTTGTTCTTCCATTCTTGGCGTTCTGGTCTGCCAACCAGCAATACCTGTGTGTGCTGGAACCCACACTAGCCTCACCCTACATCCTCTGTTCCCTAGTGATGTATTAATTGCTAGAATTTCTTCCTTTATGTCTGGCCGGCTACATTTACCTGGGTGTTCTAGTGCTTCTAGTGATGATAGTGAGTCTGTAAATATCGTAACAGCTTCTGGTGGGTTATCTTCGATTATTTCTAGACTTTTAAGAATTGCTACCATCTATGCAGTAAAAATCGATGCTCCTTCCGTTACACTGTAGCTCTTTTTTATTCTTCATTGTGGTATTACAACTCCAGCACCTAGTTGCCCACTATCACCCTTGGATCCATCAGTGTAGACGGCCAGACTTTGTTTAGTTAGTTGATCTATGAACTTTCTACTTATCATTTTGGCTTCCTTATCTTCCATGTTTTGTTTGATCTTTTCAGTGAGTGAGTAGTCTATGATTGGTGTTTTTAGTTCCCAGGGTGGTCTTTTGCTTCTGTATTTATTACTATTTTCAATTGTGTTTGACAGTTCTTTGAACTGCGTTAGGTCTTCTATAGTTCTCCACCCTGTTGGATATCTATCTTTATTTAAGGGGGCGTCCCATACACTTGGTTGGATTTTGACAAATGCTTTATGTGCTGGGTGGGTCACTTCTTGTGCTACTTTACTCCAATAATTTAATCTCAGTTCTTTCCGTCTTAGACCAAGGGGAGGTATGCCGAGAGCTATTTCTAGAGCTTCTACTGGTGTTGATATAAATGCACCTGCAATGGTTCTCATGGCTGCATTTTGAATCCTGTCCAGTTTTGCTTTGTTAGAAGCTGCAGCTGAGTCATAGACTAAGCTGGCATAATCCAGTTTCCCCCTGATGAAAGACTTGTAGAACATAAGCATTATTTTATTGCTGGCCCCCCATCCATTACCTTTTACAATCCTTAGTATATTTAGCGGTCCCCTACAGCTTTCTACCAATTTGTGGTGGGTTTACGTACCTTGATCATTCAACCAGCTCGTGCTGTTAGTGAGCTGTTTGAGTAAAAGAAGTTCTCTAGAAAATAGTTCAAACAATTTAAAATAATGATTACTAATTTAGATATCAACTCTGCCTAGGCCGGGCCTAAGCCCATGCTGAAAAAAGTGAGGAGGGATTCTGAATGACCTGAGTGCTTGATGCGTTTAAGGAAGTGAAGGGTAAACCCATGAATCAGCTAGATGGCATTTATGGAGGCCGTAAGGAGGCATCAACAAAGGGGCAACAGGCCAATCACCTGTTTGTCTTACAATTTTATTACATGAAACCATAGAGAGATATCCGGACCGACTTTAAAGGCAACGAACTGGCACGAAGGCAGCCGATAGAATAGTATGGCGTTATCATTGTCAAATCTCTACACCCTAAGGTAGAAGAGGAACAACTAAGTAAGTAATTTAGATGTCGCCTCGTAGAAATACTGAGGAGAAAGATTAGAGTTACCGCTCCTTAAGTCTGGCAGGATTGTCTCCGCTGCTCCGCAGTAGTGGAAATATCTCTATGA
The DNA here is from genome assembly GCA_024509875.1 of Oreohelix idahoensis. Lineage (NCBI taxonomy): Eukaryota > Metazoa > Mollusca > Gastropoda > Stylommatophora > Oreohelicidae > Oreohelix > Oreohelix idahoensis. The sequence goes on from JAMPIV010014427.1 coordinate 58,154, forward strand.
CATTCTGATGTTTGTATTGATTTATACATTGTTCTGTACATATTATTACATGTTATTCCCACTGTCACGGATTTCCTCCCCTTAGCTCTGCAGTAGTGGTTCAACAGTGACCAAAACTCAAGAGTAACTAATGTGGGTCTTCAAAGGTGTCTACTTTTGCACAAGATTACTCTTGGCAGAGTTGTAGATAGAAGGGATAATGATGCTTCTACGTCAAAGAAGAATCACTAGATGTTCAGAAAGCGAGAACGATGCTGCATGAGCTGAGTAAATGTTAACTCTAGTATCTGCCGCCAACGTTTGTGGAGATTTATGCAATAATTAATGTTAGCTCGTTCAAGCCCCCAGCTGAGTTAATTCAGCGACATTCATCTGATCATTATTTTCATTGATTATCATGTATGGATAGAACTTTATATATGAGAATCGGAACTCACACATGTGCCTTACGCTCTGTAGTGATTAAAGCTCCAATAATATGGCCAGCTAGGAGTAAAGTTTATTGATAATCGGTGGCAATCCCGCTAACAGTTTACCAGCACTACGTGGAGGCCAGTTAGAAGTGGTGGTCCAAGTCAATCAGATGTTTTCTCCTGGTTCATTAGGCATAATGCAAAGCCAGATACTACTGGATCCGCAACCGGGATTGAAACATGTAACAGGAAAAGCCAAGTGTTTGGTGCTTGTCCAATAAATACCACATGTCCTAATGTGTGTCTATGTCTTCAGTATGTGTAAGTGAACAATGTGCTCATATGTCTGTTTACATACATGGGTCATAAAGTCATCACATCTCATGTCGTACATTATAAGTCATCAGTCATATATAGACAAAAGGTAGGATAATGTAGACAAAAGTACATGATAGATCATTATGCACATAGAGTTCAGCCTTACAATCCCTCTCTGAAAAGAGCTAATAGCTTAATTGCGAATTATTAACCAGGCCTGAGAAGGACTTTCGTTTCACCGAAGGCTGGATAGATTTTGGTTATATTTCAACTCCCTTTGTAATATTTATGCCTGTGCGTATAAATAACAGCGCTTGTCGTAAACATATTTGTCTGAAAAGAAGAGCACTTTTCAGCACTGACGACACATTTTGGTGAGCAAATCTACGATATCAGTGCGAGGGTAACTTTATACAAGCATTTAGAGTGACAGACCTTTTAAACATTTACTATTTTATAATTCGTAGCTGGTGGAAATGTTTTTAAAAAATATATTGATAAAATACAATAACAAACATTCAAATGTTATAACATGCATATAACGTACATGATGAACTTATATTATTTGTAAGTAAATAAATTTTGATTTATTTAGACTTTGATTCATCGATATAAGACGCCATTGAGACAATTTTTCATTGTGTGACCGATTCTTTCAGTGGAGAGTCTTATAGCAGGACTTTTTATTCCATTTTCTTCTTTTGATTTTCGTTGATTGTTGAATTTCTTGTATTTATTCATTCTTTTTGGTTTTGTAGATTCTTTGCTTTATTATTGCTCTACATCTGTGTTTATATATATTACGTCTTTGTTGTCTATAATCTATATTTCTTGTCCTTGTTGCCTGTTTGTAACTGGCTGTCGAAGGTTAAAACCCGAATCGTCCATTGTTTCCTGTGCACTTTTTATTTGTAAAACAACAACAAAATGCTACCTCCCGAACCCCTTTTACAAAACTGTGACAAGGCATAAAGAAATCAGATTTCGCACGTGACCAGTGTTTGTGATTGTCTTCGGTTGTTATTTCTCTCTCTCTCTCTGTTGCGTAGTACATCATCAAGCTTTTGTAGTTCTTCAGTTCAACACGGTTTGTAATTCTGTCTTGCCTCTCTGATAATAGACTCGGTGGCTGCTAATTGGGAATGATTTGTAATGTGTACAGAACTACAGATGATCTATCTGGGAAAAATGTGCAATTTTACAGACCTACAAACGAGCCAACTGGTACATATTTGTAACGTTTAAAGACCTACAGATGAGCGGACTGGGATATATTTGTAATGCTGATAGAGCTATAGACTGGCTAACTGAGATAGATTAGTAATACTGATAGAACTGCAGATGGACTGACTGGAGCAGAATTACAACGCTGTCACATAAGTTGTTTTGAGATTATTAATATATGTCATAGTGGTATGAGAAGGATTGTTGAAACCATTACCTAAAACAATAAATAGTTTGACAACAAATACGATTTCAAGTAAGCAGAAACTACACATCAAACACCAACTCCGACAACTGACTACAGAGATTACAGTTATATAACTACAAGCAGAAAAATAAAGCAAACATTCCACCAAGAACGAACCAAAATCGTACAACAAGACAGACAGCTTATCATTGACATATCAAATAAAACAAAACTGTTAAACAATAAACACTCCAAAGGAATAATTAATTATTGCAATTTTAGACACCATACGTCAAATCATCATTGATAAAGTCGTAAATCAGCTGGAGTTAAGGAAGACCACATTATGGGTAGACCCAAGAGGAAACAAAAAACACACATGGATCTTCAATTCAGCTAGTAATACTTTTAACGACATGTCGGCACACCATCAATAATATATAAAGAGGTAAAATCATTACTCTAAAAAATATAAATAAGTAAGTAAATGGATTGAACAAGTAGAAACACTCGAATAAACCTTACGACGTGACGGTCAGACAGGCAGCTAGCGGTCCTTCCCAGAAATAGACCTTTTCATGGCTAATATAAAAGTCCCCCCCCCCCCCCCACATAATTTTTTTTTTTAAAGACAGAAATAACAGTACAGCAAAATGTAATAAAAATGCGCACAATATACCCCGCTTATAACCGAGATATCACACCTTTTGTCAGGTTTTGGCCGGATGTCGAATGTCAGAAATAAGTGAAACAAAAAGACAAAAAAAAAAAATAATAATAATAATAATCCTATTCAATTTCGAAGGGAAACAATTTAGTTATTAACAAAAATCATAATAAATAACATTTTTTTATTAGTTTTTTAACTTTATGGATTTCTTAGACAAAAATATAAAAGGCATAAATAATTCACTTATTTTTTTAGTACACTTTTAATATTGTAAAATGCTATTGTGTGTCTTATGTTTAGCGTCAAAAGACTTTAAATAATTTGGAGTCTGATGCACATGTTAAAGTAGTGAACACTTTTTGCCACTTTTCAAGTACAACTTTTAATATTGTAATGCTATTGTGTGTCGCAGATTAGCGTCGATAAGACTTTAAATAATTTGGACCGGTCTGATGCACATGTCGTAGTCAACAGGTCTATTTGCTCTGCCACTTTCAAGATACTACTTTTGAAGATCGCAATGATTTGCTAGTCGTTGGGACATGTGGTCTTGACCAGGGCCGCGTTAGGGCGGGTACTAATGCGACCCCATGCGAGGAAAAAATATGCGCCCTCAAGCGAGGGAAAAAAAAAAAAAAAGACATTCATGTGTCATTAGGTCTCTTGTGTGAGAACACAGAAGATCACTAGTGTGACACAGTTTGTCATTGGGTCTTCTTGTGTTAGGACATGTGGTCGTGACCAGGGCCGGGTTTGGGCGGGGATAATGCGACCTCATGCGAGGAAAAAATATGCGACCTCAAGCGAGGAAAAAAAAAAAAAAAAAAAAAAAAAAGTGTCATTAAAAAAAAACACAGAATATCACTAGTGTGACACAGTTTGTCATTGGGTCTTCTTGTGTTAGGACATGTGGTCGTGACCAGGGCCGGGTTGGGGCGGGGATAATGCGACCTCATGCGAGGAAAAAATATGCGACCTCAAGCGAGGAAAAAAAAAAAAAAAAAAAAAAAAAGAAAAAAAAAAAAAACATTCATGTGTCATTAGGTCTCTTGTGTGAGAACACAGAGGATCACTACGGTGACACATGTTGTCATTGGGTCTTCTTGTGTTGGGACATGTGGTCTTGACCAGGGCCGGGTTAGGGCGGGGATAATGCGACCTCATGCGAGGAAAAAATATGCGACCTCAAGCGAGGGAAAAAAAAAAAAAAAGACATTCATGTGTCATTAGGTCCTTTGTGTGAGAACACAGAAGATCACTAGGTGACACATTTTGTCATTGGGTCTTCTTGTGTTAGGACATGTGGTCTTGACCAGGGCCGGGTTTGGGCGGGGCTAATGCGACCACATGCGAGGAAAAAATATGCGACCTCAAGCGAGGGAAAAAAAAAAAAAAAAAAAAAAGTTTCGTCATCGCCAAATAGCGCACTTCGACAATCTTTTAAACACATTATCTTACTTAGTATTTTCTCTTCTAACCTAGGGGCCGAAGTGACTAAGAAGTATGGCGTCCGCATCTAATTATAAAGGTTTAGGGTTCGGTTCCCAGTCTAAGGAATATTTATGATGAATTTTTTCAGAACCACTGGGTCCTAATAATGTCATACTCCCGATGATTCCCTGGGTAGTGTGATTGGATGCCTAGCCTTCTCGGATAAGGACGAACAAATAGTAGGTTCCGAGTGCAAGTTGCACACGTTAAAAAGTCCCTGGCAATCAGAAATCGTGAAGAACGAACGAACAAACTTTATTTTCGAAGGGTTAAGAATTGGGCGCGCAGGCCCGTCTAACATTCTGCCCTTCCACTCTCATTTATCTTGCATATTATATCCTATCATTCCCACATGTTACTTAAAACATTAATATGAAGGTATGTAACATTATAAAGGTAATATAACAACGTGCGTTTACAGTATGTAGTCATAAACAAAATTAAGTATTGTTAATTAAACAAATATTTTAACAATTAAATTAAATTTTAAAAAAAAAAAGTACAGTAAATTATGATTTCAAGCATAATCAGATTAGGTGTCATGGTATCAGAACTCAGGAAGTATTTGACAGTCTGCTATTGAAGGAGGTGAGAGTAGGCCTTACGGCCTTTGCCCTAGCAGAATGTACACAATTAGGAAAACCTATCCGATAAAAAAATATTTATAGACTGTATGATTCCTAAATTCACACATTTGGGATTCTCGCCTGTGCTTTGGAGTTCGTGCGCTGTGCTGATATCCTCCTTGAGATCTAAGGGAGGAGATCGGAGCACTGATGGAGTTGTCCGTGTGCAGTGAACATGGTCCTTAAAACCAAACGACACAAACCTTTTCCACCTTAGGGTGTAGAGGTTAGCCAGAGAGAGCGCCATGTTATCATGTAAACAGCTTCCAGTCCAGTCCTCGGCCCTTCAGGGATTGTCTAATGTTGTCCTCCCAGCAAACTATGTGTCGTCCTGGAGATCTGGATCCCTGGCTATTGTTTTCCCATGTGTGTCGTGGCAGCCGTTCTTCTCCAATACTACAGACGTGACCAAACCACAGTAACTGGGACTGTTCCACTCGGCTTTGAACGACCAGTGCTATTGTAAATAAGCACAGACAAAAAATGTGACAAAGGAAGAGAAACAGCGGCTACAGAAAAACACATTCGTTATGACGTTTTTGTTTTTGGATGTACGACAACATTATTTTGTGAATTTCGTAATTTACTGGTGGTCCTCCAAACACCATGAGATGTTTAACCCGTCAGCTAATAAATTCATTGCATCTAAGATACAGTGTTGTTCTGACTTGGATAAGTTGATTCTCGACTTACATGATTTAGAAAGTAGCCCATATTCATTACGATGACAAGACTGCATACAAGCAGATTATTTGTTTCTCTGGAACTGGAGGAATGGTCTACCTAGCTCTACAAACTCCACGCCACAAATCCGCAGTTAATTTAATAAAAATACGTAAAATTTAATGGCATAGACTAACGTACAGGAATGATGAGATGTTAAGTCCTGTAGAGCTGGGGCTCCCAGCCTATGGTGTGCCTACCACATGGGGATACGAGAAGCATCTCACATGGTTACACATAATATTTAGTCAATAACTATAGGATGGGCCAAACGTCTGGAAATATAGGATGGGCCAAACGTCTGGAAATATAGGATGGGCCAAACGTCTGGAAATATAGGATGGGCCAAACGTCTGGAAATATAGGATGGGCCAAACGTCTGGAAATATAGGATGGGCCAAACGTCTGGAAGTATAGGATGGGCCAAACGTCTGGAAATATAGGATGGACCAAACGTCTGGAAATATAGGATAGGCCAAACGTCTGGAAATATAGGATGGGCCAAACGTCTGGAAATATAGGATGGGCCAAACGTCTGGAAATATAGGATGGGCCAAACGTCTGGAAATATAGACAATTTGCCTTATCTAAATTTATTCGCCTTTCTAACTTATGTAATAATTGTTGTTTGTGCCAATATGGGATTCGACATTTGCTGCAGATTAACGCACCAAGATTGTTCTCATGTACACAAGACAGGGATCCTCACATAGACAAGAAGTAGCCGAATTCTTTATGAATCCAGACTTTTGGGACACACTGTAAATAATTCAACTAAAATATTCCAAAAGTAGTAGTGTTAGTGAGAAACAAAGTTGTGGAATGGAGAGAGAACGACGAGTTCTTATTCTAATCCGAAGTAAGGAAAATAAACTGGAGTCTAAAAATGATAAGTGAAGACTCTTTCAGAAACTGTACCAAGAATAAAACTGTTGGTTGAAAAGACAAAGAATTAAGAGGTATAACTAATTAGTTTAAGTGTATTCTGAAACATTTTATTTGTAAAATTATTATAATAAAAAACTTTGTTATGTATCAAATAATGTTTTCTTTATGACACTTTAATTAACCTGTTTGTGACGTTAGTCCTATTTATTCGTTCCATTTGTTTCTGCCCACCATCACATAGTTAAAAAAATTATTCACTAAATGACCTAGAATATAGTCAACATTATTTTATCATGGACACCCAACATATAGATATTCCCACACTACTAATTTTCTTAATGAAAGTGTGTAACCAGTAAAGATAGAGGGCTGAACATTTCAAACATACAACACAAATTTATCACAGGCAGTAATTAAAATTTACGAGTTTTCATTTCACGCATCATTTTAGAGCCAATAAAAAATGAAAAAACAATATATTTTAAACACAGGCTTTTAATGCACTAAAAAGCCACACATAATGTTGTCAAGGAATGTATAGCATGCAGTCAAAAAATGTAACATCACATTGACAAAAAGTCTGGGGCGATGATTCTACATGAAATTAACTTCTGCTTTGTACTTCATTAGACACTTATGGATAAAATATTTGATAAACAGCGCTTAAGAATAGAGAACCTGTGACACTTGGTCGTTCTCGTTTTATATACAAGCTATCATGTTCATCCATATTTCGTTTTACTCAGACGACTTGCAGCTTTCTTTCCATATATGTCCTTCTACATTCCTTTCATCCTACGATTTGCTAGGCTTAGCAGAAGTGACAAACATTCTTATCAATTCACGCGTTCACACACTAGCATTCCATTATCTTTGTAGATACTGCATGCCTTGCACTGTCATCTACACCTACACATACCTTGTTTCTTCCTGGAAGCAAAGGTGAAAGAATTATCATTTTTCATCCATCCTGTTCGGTATAGTTCTATTCGAACGAGGCCACCTTTAACACACAAAAAATGTTTCGCTACGCGTCCAAATTTCCTTTGTATATTACGTCTCCGCTGGTGCCGTAGCTCGCAACATTTGATTGATCAATACAATTTTACTGCGAGTATCGATCCCAAAGGTAGTGGTACCTGATAAATCTGTATTCTACTTTGTTGTAACTTGGTATACATCAGTGTACGTTGTAAAGATGTACTGGGACTGAATAGTCAACTCAAACAACCAAGCACAGTGTCAGGTGTACAGGTCATCTTGCTCCAAACGTCTTGAGGATTCGACCAGGATGTAATGTGTATCATGAGTGGTAGAGTGACTGTTAATACGCGAATGTGTGAACTGTTCTGTAAAGTTGACTGGAAATACGAATACTCACTCATACGTATCAGAAGTTAAGGATACAGACTACCGTGAACGTTTCAACAGTTTAATGGGACGCACACACTTGACAGAATGGGTACAGTTGCAGGAACACAGGTCGACATCAATAACATATTGTTGACCCACGGTGTACAATTATAAATTGGCATTCATGTTGAGGACAATCACAATGGAACATCAGTATACAAACGTTCAGAGTTCCATATCTCATATAAATATTCATCAGGCCTTACTGACTGGTCATGTCACTTAATATATAATGTTTAACAAATCTTCATCAGGCCTTACTGACTAGTCATGTCAGTTAATCAATAATGTTTACGGTGACTCGTAGACAGAACCTCCTTTAGCATAAGTGTAGCTTGCACCCTAGCGGAGATTTCTTTAAATAGCATTCAGCAAATATCTTCGAGAAAACGTTAAACTACCAATAGTAGGTTTTCCTTCCATAAGTGTGATCTCTTGATCATCATCGGATAATAAGGGCATCCCTGTTCTCTGGTAGATGATCGACAATACGTAGCATTTCAAAATTCTAGTCTTGTAAACATCGCTCACCATAACGATGTACGACCAAGCTCCAATAAAGATTCAATTCATGAATATCAAAGTTTCCACAAGCATCAGCATAATCTGTCCTCATAATTGCTGTATAGAAACATAATCAGTGCTGCTAAATGATATGTCGTTCTGACATACTGACATAGGTAGATTCATGTAAACGTCTGCCCATCTTAAGCCTAGGAATGAACGAAGTCAGCAAAAGTACGTTTACCTTAACATAAGAATACACTAGCAAGCACAAATGCTCTTCTCCTGGCGTTATGGAATGAACACTAGGGAAATCACGGATTTAGCAATCCCCGAAGAAAATATCTTCGTTCCCATAATCAAAAAGAGATCACAAACTTTTTGGCAGGTCTCCGACATGACTCCCGCCATAGGCTTTCTAACACCGAAGGACTCCCTAACCTATCTTCATGCGCCGAAAAGCACCTGACCCCAAAAGTACAGTACAAGAAAAATAGTTCCACTTAAACATACTAAGATATCAAGATGTAAGACATACTCGTCCTACATAGACAAGAACTACACATAGATTCGGGCCATAGACATACTGAAGCAATAACAATCTATTCCTAACCAAACATAGAATAGATTAAAGTAAGTCTAGATTCCTCCGCCGAGTTCCATTTTTAAGAACGCTACAAAGAGCGATAACTCACAGAATGAATACCCATTGCCTAATCTGAGTTCTGTCCTTAAGACCAAAAACATGCATTCAAAGATAAATATATTTTTATCAGACAAATAAATACATTTTACTTTTGTATGCGTAATCCGTGCGTCACCAAAGAATATGTGCGCAACAGATTACCACACCCCCCCGGGGAAAAAAATGAAAATCAGTTTTTTTTATCTGAGAGCAACATACAATAGGCTTCCAACGCATAAATACTGCGCAGATGAGAAATATCTGGAATTATTTAAGCCAGATTAATGCAAAGTCGAAATATAGATCTCTCAGAGAAAGCGTTTCTCTTAAGCATAAATGTTTCCAGGGAGATGTCACCAACGCATACTACCATACTTGCAATGACACAATGCATATAACAATTATTATTTAAGCATTATAAGTACATGATTGACAAAAAGAAAAATCATCAACGAGTACCGGTGAATATATATATATATATATCAATGAACGTAGTATCATTATGAATTACAATGTGTATCTATCTTGATATAGAAAAGAAAAATCTGTTGTTGAGTTGGAAGTGTTAAGAAGTCCAAGACTCAACAGTTAAGTGGAATCATGTGGGCATCTAGACAGAATGTCTGCCATCACATTTTCTGATCCACGGATAGCTCGTACCGAAAAATGAAAAGGTTGAAGAGCAATTGCATTTCGAGTAGACCTCGAACTCTTAAAATTCTTACTCTGTATAGCCGTAAGAGCTTTCTGATCGGTTTCTACTATAAAATGTGCGCCTAGAAGGAATCTTTGTAATTTGAGAATTGACCATACCATAGCCAATAGTTCACGGTCTAAGACCGAATAATTCCTTTCTGCAGCATTAAGCTTTCTGGAAATATACATTACAGGATGCAGTGTTCCAGAGTACTCTTGCATTAGTGCCGCTCCAATCCCAGTGGATGAAGCGTCACTACGAAGAACAAATGTCTTATCTTTAGTAGGTAACACTAAAATAGGTGCAGTAGAAAACATAGTTTTGATCTTATCCAAAGAGGATTGACATTCTTGAGTCCAATGGACTATATTAGGAGACCCTTTCTTTAGCAAGGTAGAAAGAGGTGCCATGATCGAGGACAGATTCGGAATGAATCGTCCATAGAATTGTATGAGACCTAAGAGACTTCGCACTTGCTTTTTAGTCTTAGGAATAGAAATGTTAAGTATTTTACTTGTATTATGGTCCTCTGTCTTTAGGAAACCATGACCGACACGGTGACCTAAGAAAGAAATTTCGCTAAAACCAATGCAGGTTTTAGAGGGTTTTGCTGTCAGGTTATACTCGCGTAGAGTAGATAGTATTTCAACTAACCCTGAATAGTGATCTTCCCAAGTATCGCTGAAAAGACAGATGTCGTCCAGGTACGCAATGACATCTGACCGATAGGATAGAGTTCTACGCATCATGCGTACGAATGTAGCTGGTGCGTTCATAAGTCCAAAAGGCATGAAATTCCATTGAAAAAGGCCTCTGGGTGTAGAAAAAGCAGTAAAAGGTTTGGCGCGTTCAGATAGAGGAACTTGCCAATATCCTTTGGACAAATCTAGTTTAGTGAAAAAATGCGATTTAGAAAGCTTAGTAAGTAGCTCTTCTAGTAAAGGCATAGGTTCAGCATCAAACTTCGTAACTTGATTCAATTTGCGATAGTCAACGCTAAGACGTATGTTATTGTCTTTTTTCCGGTCAATAACCATCGGCGAAGAATACGCAGAAGTGGATGGTTCAATTATTTTTAAATCTATCATCTCATCCAACTCCTTCTCAACCTGTGCTTGAAAATGTATAGGAATAGGATAAGGTCTGACTCTAATATGATTATGGTCAGTTAGAATAATGTCATGTTCAATGACATGAGTTTGTCCAGGAATGTCAGTAAGGACATCCTGAAATGATTGTAACATAGCCGAAACTTGTCGTTGTTCTCCTAGAGATAAATCGGGAGAAACAGTAACATTTTTCCATGATTCACTAGAGTAAAGTGGAATCATCGGAAGCGGAAGATTAACATCCGAAAAACTTGTTTCCTCATCCTATATTATGTTGGACTGGTGAATCGTCCGTTGCCTGGAAAATAGGCTGTAAATAATCCGGACGTTCATGGAATTCCGTAAGCATATTGATGTGGAAGGTTTTACGCTTCCCATCAATATCGACAATGTAGTCAACATCGGAAATTTTCGAGATTATATCGTACGGACCTTTCCAAGAAATAAGAAGTCTGTTTTCCCTACAAGGTAGCAAAATAAATGCTTTGTCACCAGGACAAAGTTGTCGTAAGGTTCTTTTCTTATTGGCAAATTGTCTTGCCTTCTGTTTAGCAAATTCAGAAGAAGAAGTTGCCAATTTGCATGCTTCGATAATCTTTTCCCTCAGCGCGATGACATATTCATAAGAAGATTTCGTGTCATCGGTAATATTATCAGTGGTTTTGAGATCATGAAGCAAAGACATAGGGCCGCGCGGTCACGCGCCAAAGACAAGTTCAAAGCGCGAAAATCCTGTATGTTCATTGGGGACCTCTCTATAAGCGAAGAGGGCCGCGGATAAAACCCTATCCCAATCTTGAGGATGATCCTCAGTTATCTTCCCTAATAAGTTTTTGAGTGTTCTTTTTAGCCGTTCGACCGTTGGACATAGGATGATAGATACTACTCAAAGATCTCTCTATCTGCAGAGTCGACATCACTTGAGACATGGTATCCTATATTAGTTGGGTGCCATGGTCTGATAATATTTCTCCGGGGAATCCCAGCCGAGAAAATATAAGCCACAGAGCATCTGCAATGTCAGCAGTAGTAATGCTCTTCAGAGGGATAGCCTCTGGCAAAACGTGTTTTAAAAAAACAACCCCCCCCCCCAAAAAAAAAAATTTAAGCGAAAATTAAATAATAAATACAAAAAATAACCCCCACCATGATAATTTATTTAGCAGATTTAATCTTAAATGTTGGACCAATGATGTCTTATCGCCATTTTCTACCCTATTTCCCCCCTCGCCCTAAATGATAACAAAATAAATTTCGATAAGTATACAAAAAAATGGTCGAATAGGAATGTCTGCAGCCTGAATATAAAACAAAAAGGTGCAGCATGGCGTGGACCTACGTTTTGGATTTGACTTTTTTGACATACTATAGTAATAAGAATCAAAGATTGACAATAAATCCGTATGTCTTTGTTCAACAAAACGGGCCTTCATAAAAAAGAAAGCCGCAAGAACCATATTGACTTTGTCACTCTACGGGAAAATCCCAAAATCAATATCTCCCTTCAATTCACAAACCACATGTGAAGGAAAGAAGAAAAATAGGGAAGATAACGCAAATATTAAAAATGCAAAATATGTCTCCCAGCACACTGAGAGTCTGTCTTCTGTTAACTCAGAGCCCCCCCAAAAATATGTTACGCACTCACCTATAATGTTATCAACAAAAAACTTCACGTATAAATGTAAGAAAAATTTCAAGTCTCGACTTTTTCTTTTTTGTGAGACATTGCTTTTTATTCGCTTTGGTAACTTTTACTCTCCTTCTCTTTCTTCAAGATTATCATCACAAATCTCCTATAATCTTAAAAAAAAATTGAGACATCATGAATAAAACTCTTTAAAGACCTTGACTACCAATTGTCGGAGTCTTTCACCATACGAACAAGAAAATTTGTGAATCTCCTCCACAACCATGTTCCAAAACCCATATAAAACTCTCATTCTTCATAAAAAAAATACATTAGGTTCTACTCCTACCCTCTCTATTATGGTACGCCACGATGCCACGCCAGGATTGGTCACTACTTCCATTGTATAGGTATCTAAGATTTCTCACTAAGAGTAAACGCGAGACAAAAACATTTTTTATAAAGTAGCTTTATTCTGTATTACCGACAGTTGATCAAGTATTTCCTAACAATTTCTGAAAAAAATTAAAAATTCAAGATCGGTGTAAACAAGAAATTCCCACTTTCTGTAGATCAGGAACCCCTACTTTACTATCTGCAATCCATCTTTATGCTTGTGGAGTGTATTAACAAAGTTGTCGTAAGGACTTTTTACTCATTGTAAATGCTAGCGAATTCTAAGATGTTAAAACATGCTTTCAATCTTTTCAATAAGCGGCAGATATAAGAAAACTGCCCAAAAAGAATTCATCTGTAATATAATCACGGTTACAAAACTCACCCCAAGCAACAGTCCTGTGCACATATGGCCCCTACCCGTTGATCCACCCCCAACATAACAATATGAAATAAACAAAATGTTTTCAAACCTCTCTAAAATTACAAAAACTACCTACACCTAAAATCTATACGAGATCCTCCCCATTACCAAGGGATCATCTTGGTACATTATGCAACTTCAGTTTATTTCAGTATCGATGATCTACATATGTCCGTACATCATAAATGGACAATGATGTCTATCGCCATTTTCTGAAATGGTCGAATAGGAATGTCTGCAGCCTGAATAGGTGCAGCATGGCGTGGACCTTTGGATTTGACTTCTTGACATACTTTACAGGATCGACAATAGATCCGTATGTCCTTGTTCACAAAAGGCAAAAAGAAAGCCGCAAGAACTCTTGACTTTGTACGGGAAAAACCCATATGTCCAGCACACTGAGAGTCGTGTGCGTGTTGTAAGATTTTAACTCTCAAATTCTTGGGCACAAGAATCTCAGAATGACTTGACTTGTCGGAGTCTTGCACCATACGTACAAGTACGCCATTCTTCATTGTAATCTAAGATTTACGCTTGGTATCTTTATTCGGATCACCTTTCGTTGCAAGAGTGAAGAATTTCTTTAGAGTCGGATCCTCTTCTTGCTGTTTTATAAACGAGTCACGAGAAATTACCAAGGGATCATCTTGGTTATGCACTTCATTATCTTCAGTAGGTGAAGATTGAGGCACATTAAGAGCTTGAGCTCTAGTGACTACAGCATTAGCGGTTTGCATATTCTGTTTTTCCCAAACGGAAATTTGTTGTGGAGTGCATTCTTTGACTCCGTGAATACGACCGATGATAAGATCAGCGATCGGATTCGGCAGATGACATGCGTGTACATCTCCTGTAAAGACAGGAGCAGCAATCCTAATGATAGCAGTAGAGTATTTTTCTAAGGTGCCGCCAAATGTTACACATTTGACTACTTTTCCAGTGGCACGAGAAGAATCTAAGAGTGACTGCCTCACTCCAATGGTGGTGCACCCCGAATCGAAAAGAACTGCGACTGGAGTACCATCAACTAAACCTCTATTCAAAACAAGAGAACCTCTTCCATCATGCGCGATTGACGCAGGAAGAGCGGGAAGAGGATGGCCACAACTTAAAGTGGACACCGTAGTTGGTTCAAATAATGTTTTGCATTGGGGGCACTGAGATGCTCTCCCAAAATCGAAAGCGGCACATGCCATATTATTAGCATCATCATTATCTTTAGTCTGTTTATAGGCTTCATGTGACTCTTGCTGTGCAGAGTTTGCATGATAATGAGATTTATGTTTTTTGTATTCTGATCTACCTCGATTATTATTGTCTCTGTAATCATTATTACTCCCTCTATTGTAACCCCTATTTGGGTTTGAGTCATAATTCTCATGATTACCATTATTATCTTCATTATAACGAGTATCTCTATAGTCATGGTCTTGTTGTCTCCATGATAGATGACTTGGATAGTTACTATAATTACTTCCTCTGCGGAAATGTCTATAATTATGACCACCTCTGTATCGAGGGCTGTCAGCTTGTCTCCAGTTCTTCGCAGAAGAACCCTGAAATGATTGGTTTCCTTGGTTTTGATAACTATTATGGTTACCTTTTTTTCCAAACTTGTTTATTTGTCCCTGAAATTTGTGTGAATAACTAGGGTTGTATTGTGTTGCTACCTCTACACCTCACGGTAGAAGGGGAATGACTAAGTAAGTAAGTAAGTATTGTGTTGCTGATGCAACTGGCATACCTTCTTTAATCTTAGTGTTGCTAAGAGTTATGTCAGGGTGTGCAGTGACGTATTGGTCACAATATTCTTGCATTTCTTTTAGTGTCTTGGGTTTACGCTCATGTAGGAATTCCAAGAAAGGTTTATTAACACATGACATAATCTTGTCCCTGAGCAATAAGTCCATAAGGGCTTCATATGTCTTTTCTGTTTTGGACAACTCAATCCAACGATTAAATGTAAGACGTGTCATTGCAATGAATTCTGAGAATTCCACCCCTGATTCAGGTACCATTTTCTTAAACAAAATACGGTAACCTTCCTCAGTTAACTGGTATTTTTTCAATAAAGCTGCTCTAATAACATCATATATATCCTTGTCAGACTCTTTAACCAAACTTAAACTAGTCAGAGAATCACCTTTCAAATTTTCTGACAATTGATTAGCATACTGTGATTTATCCACATTATGAGCTCGACAGGAGCGTTCAAATCTATCCAGCCAGAATGTTATATCGTCACTGGACGGATTGAACGCTGGTACCTTGACCTTATAAGTAAAGGGTTTACCACTGTTACCATTTGACTGATTAACATTACTCATATTAGTCAATTTCAATTTTTCTAACTGAAATGCTAAAAGTTCTTTTTGATGTTCATGTTCTCTCATTGCTTTTTTCTCCCCAGCTTCCCTGTCTAATCTCTTCTGCTCAGCTTCTCTTTCTAATCTTTTTTGTTCAGCCTCAAATTTTTTTTCTTCCATTTGAAACTTTCTCTCCTCAGCAGCAGCTTTTCTCTCCTCAGCTTGCATCTGCAATCTTAAATTCTCAGCATCTATCTTCTTTTGTTCAACTTCTGTTTTCCATTTATTTTCCTCTTTTTGCTTCTTCTCCTCTGATTTTAATACCATTGCGAATTGAGCAGTTGCAAACTCCTCTAATTCCTTACCAGACTTATCAAGGGATTTCCCTTGTGCAATAAAGCATTCCAATGTAGACATGATGCCTAATAATGATAGCAATCAGTTGACACAAAAATGTAACCTATCTCCTAATAAACAGGAGCAAGTTCTCAATGAACTTAATTAATTAGCTCACAATCCCAATCTCTGTGAGAGACAAGCCTTACAAAGGTCTTGTATACTTCCTTGTACAACAATAATAATGATAAAGTACTGGTCTATACTATAACATACGTGTACTCAACTATCTTATATCATCTGTCAACCAAAGACATTAACAAAGGACAAGCATAAAAGACAATATGAAAACAATTGTAGAAATCAACTAAGTCAAATATAGAAATCAATGAAAATAATCACAGAATCTGTGACGACAACTGCAATGGAATCAACAAGACACATAACGCCACAGTGTATAAACATAGAATGGTGTATAGAACTGAATGAAAAGAAAGGTTAGACCTACAAATACAAACAAATCAAAACAAAACTAAAGAACAGAAAAAATATAACAAAAACAACGATGAAAAACGCGTCTTAACAACTAACAGAAATAGCAACAGATGTTGCCAGCAAATTTCCAACAAAGAAAATTGCTCCCTATAGAACACTAATACAGGACCAATATGACTCGGTTTATCCTATACTAGTCACCTCACCAACTACCCACGACATAGACACACGAATAATATATCACATTTAAACATAAATACATATATCATCATATAATTAGAATGCAATAGCATATGAATGCAATGTGTTGCAGAAAGAGTTTCAGTTCACAAATATAATGGTACAGTTTCTGAATAAACAAACTAAAATGCCACTTTAATCAATACTAGATTTTTGATTTAAATCTATTACAGTGTTCAACAATATCAGCATCAGAAGGTCCAACGATAAAAGTAGGACTTCTCACCTTATTGTATTTCTTGCTAACACAATTAATTTGCTCGCCAACGTTCTATGTAATGCTGTGATGTCCAACGAAAAATGTCAATAAACCCTGACCTAGTTTCCGTATTTGTTTCATCCGTCACGTGAGGAACTGTCAATCAAGTGTAAACCATCACTGTTGGTGTGTCGTATCAGGCGTCAGGGAAACAAACTGGTATCGGTAGCTGTTACTTCTGGTAATCTTCACTGTGCAGGTCAAACCCGGTAATAAATACATTTTACTTTTGTATGCGCAATCCGTGCGTCACCAAAGAATATGTGCGCAACAGTACCAAATTTGCCTACAATTATAAATTGCTTTTTTCCATTTCAATTTGCGTGAGGAGTTATTTTGTTTTTTGCTGTTGAAAAGTGTAAAATTAGCTACAACGACAAATTGTTTTTCCTCGTTGGAAATGTAGAAGCAGATTTGTCCATGCTAAATTGTGTCCAGTCCATAATGACCAGGTGCTAAGGGACAAGTCATGTTACTTGTATAATCTGTCATACCAGTCACGTGGTCCATTTGTTGTGGAGAATTCATAACATTTTCTATATGCAACACATAATTTTTATTTTCCTAGTGGTATTCTCATTTGTTTTTGTGTTTGTTATAACCAGTGTCATTAGTATGGTTTGGCCATTTCTGCAGAGTGAGAGATGATTGGCTAACACGACAAGCATAAGAAACTAAGAGCCAGGGATCCAGAACTCCAGGACGACCCAGACCCCTTGGAGGACAACATTAGACAATCTTTGAAAGACCGAGGAGTAGAATGGACCCAGACCAGGAGGAAGACAGACGATAGGATAAGATTGCGTTCTCTTCCAAGCCTCTAAAGCTTACGATAGAAGAGGAAGGACTAAGTAAGTCATTAATCTTGTATTTATGTTCTTTCATGTATTCTTTTCTTCTTGTCTAGAGCAATTTTTTTTTAAAGTGTCACGTTTGTTAGTCACTATGGTGTGTTTAGTAATTGTCGACATCTGCGCACTGTAATTCCCGTAAATTATTAATAGCTTCATTGTGTCTTACTTCTCGTATCACAAAAAGTGTTCATTGGATGCACATGTCAGCGTCGTGAACACCTATCTCCTTGTTACACTCTCCCCTCCAATTACAACTAGAAAACTAACTATACCTAATTACTAAGAATGTAACCAGCAATAAAAAAAACCAACAAATAATAGACAACATCATACCAGAAATGACGGCTGAAGTCACTTACTGAAAGGCACAATAACTTAAAAAATAACACCAACCAAAGTGAAAAGACACAACATGGAGGAATAATACAGAACAATGCTTACATGTGGTTGGGAACCTCATTTTGTACCATTAATTGTTACAGAAACCCCACATGCTTTAGTGTAGGCTGCCTACAAGGTGGACCAGCTGTATTGGTGGATCCATGCTTTAGTGTAGGCTGCCTACAAGGTGGACCAGCTGTATTGGTGGATCCATGCTTTAATGTAGGCTGCCTACAAGGTGACCAGCTGTATTGGTGGATCCATGCTTTAGTGTAGGCTGACTACAAGGTAGACCAGCTGTATTGTTGGATCCATGCCTTAGTGTAGGCTGTCTACAAGGTGGACCAGCTGTATTGGTGAATCCATGCTTTAATGTAGGCTGCCTACAAGGTGACCAGCTGTATTGGTGGATCTATGCTTTAGTGTAGGCTGTCCACAAGGTGACCATGTATTGGTGGATCTATGCTTTAATGTAGGCTGCCTACAAGGTGACCAGCTGTATTGGTGGATCTATGCTTTAGTGTAGGCTGTCTACAAGGTGACCAGTTGTATTGGTGGATCTATGGTTTAGTGTAGGCTGCCTACAAGGTGACCAGCTGTATTGGTGGATCTATGCTTTAGTGTAGGCTGGCCACAAGGTGGACTTTCTGTACTGGTGGATCCATGCTTTAGTGTAAGCTAGCCACAAGGTGGACTTTCTGTACTGGTGGATCTATGCTTTAGTGTAGGCTGCCTACAAGGTGGACCTGCTGTATTGTTGGATCCATGCTTTAGTTAGGCTGCCTACAAGGTGGACCTGCAGTATTCGTGGATTCATGCTTTAGTGTAGGCTGCCTACAAGGTAGACCTGCTGTATTGGTAGATCCATGCTTTAGTGTAGGCTGCCTACAAGGAGACCAGCTGTATTGGTGGATCCATGCTTTAGTGTAGGGTGCCTACAATGTGAACCTGCTGTATTGGTGGATCCATGCTTTAGTAAGTTGCCTGTAAGGTGGACCTGCTGTATTGGTGGATCCATGCTTTATTGTAGGCTGCCTACAAAGTGGACCTGCTGTATTCGTGGGTCCATGCTTTAGTGTATGCTGCCTACAAGGTGGACTTGCTGTATTGGTGGATCCATGCTTTAGTGTAGGCTGCCTACAAGGTGGACCTGCTGTATTGTCGGAACCATGCTTTAGTTAGGCTGCCTACAGGGTGGATCTGCTGTATTGGTGGATCCAAGTTTTCGTGTAGGCTTCCTACAAGGTGGACCTGCTGTATTGGTGCATCCATGCTTTAGTGTAGGCTGTCTACATGGGGACCAGATGTATTGGTGGATCCATGCTTCAGTATAGGCTATCTTCAAGGTCGACCAGCTCTATTGGTAGGTCCATGCTTTAGTGTAGGCAGTCTGCAAAGTGGATTAGCGGTATTGGTGGATCAATGCTTTAGTGTAGGCTGACTACAAGATGACCAGCTGTATTGATAGATCCATTCTTTAGTGTATGCTACCTAAAAAGTGATAAGCTATATTGGTGGATACCTGCTTACTGTAGGTTGTCTACAAGGTGATCCGCTGTATAGTGCATCCATGCTTCAGTGTAGGCTGTCTAAATGGGGACCAGCTGTATTGGTGGATTCATGATTTAGTGTAGGCTGCCTACAAAGTGACCAGCTGTATTTGTGGATCCATGCTTTAGTATACTCTGTCTACAAGAGGGCCAGCTGTATTGGTGGATCTATGCTTTAATGTAGGCTGTCTACAAGGTGACCAGCTGTTTTGGTAGATCATGCTTTAGTGTAGGTTGTCTAAAAGGTGACCCACTGTATAGTGGATCCATGCTTTAGTGTAGGCTGTCTACAACGGGACCAGCTGTATTGGTGGATACATGCTTTAATGTAGGCTGTCATCGAGGTGGACCAGCTTTAGTGGTGGATCCATGCTTTAGTATACTCTGTCTACAAGGGGACCAGCTGTATTGGTGGATCTATGCTGTAATGTAGGCTGTCTACAACGGGACCAGCTGTATTGGTGGATCCATGCTTTATTGTAGGCTGCCTACAATGCGACCAGCTGTATTGGTGGATCCATGATTTAGTGTAGGCTGTCTACAAGGTGACAGGCTGTATTGGTGGATCGATGCTTTAGTGTAGGCTGTCTACCAGGTGCCCAGCTGTATTGGTGGATCCATCCTTTACTGTAGGCTGCCTACATGTTGACCAGCTGTATTGGTAGATCGATGCTTTAGTGTAGGTTGTCTACAATGTGACCAGCTGTATAGTGGATCCATGCTTTAGTGTAGGATGTCTACAAGGGGACCAGCTGTATCGGTGGATCCATGCTTTAGTGTAGGCTGTCTACAAGGGGACCAGCTGTATTGTGGATCCATGCTTTAGTGTAGGCTGTCTACAAGAAGGTCCAGCTGTATTGGTGGATCCATGCTTTAGTGTAGACTGTCTACAAGGAGACCAGCTGTATTGGTGGATCCATGCTTTAGTGTAGACTGTCTACAAGGAGACCAGCTGTATTAGTAGATCCATGCTTTAGTGTAGGCTGTCTACAAGGAGAACACCTGTATTGGTGGATCCATGCTTTAGTGTAGGCTGTCTACAAGGTGACAAGCTGTATTGGTGGATCCATTCTTTAGTGTAGGTTGTATACAAGGGGACCAACTGTATCGGTGGATCCATGCTTTAGTGTAGGCTGCCTACAAGGTGACCACCTATATTGGTAATTCCATGCTTTAGTGTAGGCTGCCTACAAAGGAACCAGCTGTATTGATGGATCCATGCTTTAGTGTAGGCTGCTTACAAGGTGACCAGCTGTATTGGTGGATCCATGCTTTAGTGTTGGCTGTCTACAAGGTGACCAGCTGTATTGGTGGATCCATGCTTTAGTGTAGGCTGTGTACAATGTGACCAGCTGTATTGGTGGATCCATGCTTTAGTGTAGGCTGTCTACAAGGTGTCCAGCTGTATTGGTGGATCCATGCTTTAGTGTAGGCTGTCTACAAGGGGACCAACTGTACTGGTGGATCCATGCTCCATAAAGAAATTTAGGGAAATGAATGAGTCATACATAATCAGGAATTATGATTTAGTATTTTATTTTTTACTTAAACGAAATTGATGTGTGAAAATATGTAATGTGAAAAACAAAATTTTTTTCGATGAATGTGGTATATTTTTATTATTATAATTATTTCCCTTGTCACAAAATCCCACACTTATACCAGTGGGGAAATAGTGAGATATTTATAAACTGTACTGGTATTTCGTCATGAGTAAGTAAGTATCTCAATTATATATTTATAAAGGTGTGAATCTATTAGAGCAGTGGCGGCGGACACAGTTGTCTGGGTAGTTTTGTAATACAGTATGTTCAAGAGATTGATTAAGAACGCTGTTTAGCATTGACAACACTGTGTGGTGTTCATTGTTATTGAGTTGATCTTAGTAAAGTGTCATCAAGTGTTCATATCTACGATATAGTCTTAACGTGTATTTAAAAAAAAACATATTATTGAAAAAATCATCATGATCATCACGCCTTTCCGTTCCCCGTGGAACATAGGGCTGAAACAGTTGCTCTCCATCGATTTCTATTCTGGGCTGTCTGTTTCAGGTGTGCCTAAGTCTTTCCAATTTCCTTAGCCTCCACTTCCAATGTTCTTCTCCAAGTTCTCCACTCATCTTTTTCCTTGTGGGTTCCAGTCAAGGGCACCTCTGGCTGTGCGTGATTGTTCTCTTCTGAGTGTATGCCATATCCATCCCCACCTTCTTACCTTAATTTCCATTTGTATTGGCTTTTGCCCGCATCGAAAAATATTCACAAAATTCTAGTAGACAACATTAAATATTTTAACAGCTACCAGACTTACTACCATACCATAACTATATAATTTTGTTGAACAATGTTAAGAAAAAAAAATTATGTGGCACTACTCATTAACATACCGGTATGAAAAATATCGAAAAACTATATCTACCTGTCAGAAGCAAAATGGTGTCAACTAGCTGCCAACTGCTATGGAAAGACAAGAACAAAGTCGCGAGTTAATATAATAAATAACTGATGATGGATATATACTTTTCGATTGTCTGGATACCTTCCTATTTTTATAATTATTGTTGATCAGAATCCAGATCATTACGCTACGGGCAAACACATTAAGTCCCAGTCTCCATCAGCAAATTTTGAAAGGTATTGATGTTAATTGCACATGCAGCGCACTGGTTGTATACACGACGGATGCATCCTCTCATACGTCCATCTCTTATCGTCTTACTTTTGATGCCAAGGACCAACAATCTTAGTCTTGTTGATTTATTGATTGCAGTATCGTCTTCAGGTGATTATTATATGACCTAAGAATCTTTCCCTTTTTGATATCCAATGTTCCCACTATGAGGGCTCTCAAGACACCTTCCTAATGTGAGCTATACATAAAGTTGACCATGTGCAAAAATTATGTCTAGTAGGTAAATACCTGCACGATCAAATGAAAGTACCTGTGTTTTGTTGATTGTCATGACAAAAGCTTAAATCACAGGAAACTGGAGGCGTCTTAAGATGACATAAATGCTAGTATCGCTTGGCTTTAAAATTATGCGTGGAATGAAAACTCGTACATTTTAAGTAATTACTGCATATGATGATATTGTTTCGTATTTTTGAAAAGTTCAGCCCTCTCTCTTTAGTATTAACAGACTGTAAAAGTTTAAAACAAAAACATGACAAGGTATATGGTGGCTCTTTTAATATAATACAAAAATATCAAAATGACCATTTCTTGACCGGTTACTTGCGGAGAAATCCGGAGAAACGAGATTTGTTGACCTCTATATTATCATCATTATTTGTTGACCTCTATATTAT
Organism: Oreohelix idahoensis; assembly: GCA_024509875.1. Lineage (NCBI taxonomy): Eukaryota > Metazoa > Mollusca > Gastropoda > Stylommatophora > Oreohelicidae > Oreohelix > Oreohelix idahoensis. Next base: position 81,281 of record JAMPIV010014427.1, read on the forward strand.
CATCATTATTTGTTGACCTCTATATTATCATCATTATTTGTTGACCTCTATATTATCATCATTATTTGTTGACCTCTATATTATCATAATTTTTTTCTTTCTCGCTCGTTGCGAAGCGTGGAACCACCACTGCACTGGTACCCTCGCAGGACGCCTGCACGAAACACTCACATGACTTTTGTAGTGGTCAGTTCTATTGTAATTAGTTATACATGATGATGTTGTCAGCCTCATGTACCACCTCATATTAGTCACCTTGTACGAATTGTCTGAGCATAACGTTCACTCAAGTACAGAGTCATCAGTTCTGTTTCTCTAGTTTCTCCAAAAGCCAGTGTTAATATTTCTAACAAAGTTGTCACAAAACGGTCTGTGCGCTCTCATGTCCACTGCAGCAGGAATGCATTACATTCCTTTGAGAGTGATATTTTGTTATTTTTTTTTTAGCCTGCCCTTATTTGTCAACACAGAAAACCCATCCGAATGTCAATGTTTACTTTACTTTTACTCTTCAATTCACGTTAATTCGCCGGCCCATCCGAGAGGGACTAATTGAATCACACAAACGTGACGGACCCACATTTTTTCCCAGGTGAAAGGCTAATGACGGAGTTTAAACTAGATGGGAGTAATCCTTTACAATTCCACAGAATAATAGACTTGCATATTGGAGGTTCTGATAAACCACGAAATTTCCAGACAAGACGGTCGAATTGTACCAAGTCATTGTAGCAAAATATGCGAGAATAAACGCTCAATTCAGTACGATTTAGGCATAAAACGATAGTAAATACATTAGCCCGCATGTGTCTGACGGTTGGCATCTTCGAAGCCAGCAGCGCTGCTTTTTGCACAGTGCTAAGCCTATAGAACGATTTCACGGAAAAAGTCTGACACGCTTTAATTTCGTTTTCGACAAACATTACTATATTTAAATTTTGCCCAATCTGCTGTATACACTTTGTAGTCTAGCCTTACAATTAACTATTGGCGGAAACATACCGCAATATAGCTATCTGAAGTAACACTTTCTGTCAACTTCGTAGCAAAATCAGTAGTAATCCTTACATTTGTTGGTAGTATTACACGATACAATGCTAACTAGTAACGCAAATTATTAACCCGCCCCGTCTACACCCCGCTTCGCTGACACAGTCTGCAACGCATATATTCACACTGCGAAAAGCCAGCCAAGGCATAACCACGCAGACAATTTTATTTCCTCCTAGTGGTAGCATTTCTGACGTAACTAAAACAAGTTAGTTATTTAAAAAAAAATAAATACATACTCGCAAGATGAAGGAGAGGAAAGATGGCGGACTTGTGTAAAATTTTATTTGACGATGGACGATGATATAAATTGGAAATTTAAAACCATTATGAAGTTCCCCATAAGAATTATATGATAGTATGACGTAGAGTTAGCTGAGTAAGAATATACTTTAAATAATATGATAGTCCCAGTATTAGAGAAGTTATTGAAGAAATACTAATATCTAAGAACACACGACCAGACACACTGGCGTTCCTGCTCATTTTTTTTTTGGTAACGTTAGGGGGACGCGAGCTGGAAAAAGAGGCAGGGAGGTACATTCAAATTCGCTTGGGGGTGAACAGAGTATGAATGGGAAAGGGGAACGGTAGGAGAAATGTAATCCTAAACGTGATATTTTTGGTATTGGGCATGACTAGAGCAGACGGGCCAATCGACCACCAGTTATTCAAAATTGTTTTGGGTTTTTCATTCAAACTGCATTTGAATTCAAGTAGTAGAACGTTAGGATTGGCTAGAGCTTGTAGATATTAGCAAAAGGCTTTGACTATTCATTGCCAGTTGAACTAAAATTTGTATAAAGATACGCTCAAAAACAGCTGTGTTAATTTTAAACTTAAATAAAGAATAAATTCACAGTCTGTGCAGTACGGAGGAAGCTGAGGCCATTTCTTCACAAAATCAGCGTCATTTGATTATATGTTTCTTGATTGTGGTAAGGATATTTTATGAAATTTACTATGTTTGGTCCAACTACTAAGTTAGATACTGCTATTAGGTAAAAAGTGAAGGACATGTCGGAAGCAGACATTGTTGAGTCCACACATTAAACGGTATCTGACTGATGTATGTTGTTATAATTATGTTGACATATTATTGTATTAAAATAGTTCAATGAACACTGTTTAACATGCCTGAAGCAAATATAAGTGTAAAGAAAAGAAGAGAAGATCATATCACAGGAAATGTGGTTAATCCACATTATTGTATGGAGGAAAAGTATGTGAACGTACAGTGGCGTATCTACTATAAGGACTTGAGGTGTGGTCACAACCAGGTAGGAGTCCTGTACGATTCGGGGCTAGCGCATTTGTAAGGCACGCGAGGCTGACCCCATACCTACATAGGAAATTAAGTGTTAGAATAAATGATCAGAGATAAAAGGCCAGGGTGTCCTTTTGTTGCAGAGGGTCTATGTTCCTTTTGCCGGCTGGTGACAGGAAACCTGCTGAGTGCTTATAAACGCCAACCAGTCTCCAACCAGACTTATATGCTGTTGAATATCCAGTAGGAGCTTTGGCGAGTGTTGAACTTGAAATGTCTGCAACTACCCATTGAATTATCTTACAACAAGGACTCCCAGGTGAAGAGTAAAACATCTGGGGCATCTCTGACATTTTCTTGAGTTTCAAAATATTACACATTAATAGTATGGCTGCAGGATGAACTACAGCCCTCATATACAGTGACTCTCCCGGTAGATAACTAAAGTGAACTCTGTAATATTTCATCCAGGAAGGACATTTATAAATTAGATAACGAAAGTGAACTAATTTAATATTTCATACAGGAAGGACATTTATAACTACATAATAACTTTTAGTTATTGGGCAGATTGTCCCAACATTTTTAATTGCTTTTTTTTCTGTAAACTATCTTGTCCTTATTTTCAAAGACCTGTCCACAAGCTAGGAATGGACAGGCAAAATAAATTGTAAATATTTGTTCAAAGAAAACTTAACTGCTAGTTATTATTTTCTTTAATAAAAACTTAGTGTTTGATTGTTGTGTACCATCATTCATTTCTTCCCTAGACAATAGGTACACCATACACCATACACTAGAGCCAGAAGATTGACCGTGTAAGACCTAGGGAGGTAGCGTTAGGTTCTCTACACATAATTCATCATCATCATCTATAGAGTCAGAGACCTACATTTGCTTGACCTCACACGGTTATAGATGACACCTTTTCATTCTTTTTAGGATACCATCATAACCTCCCCAGCAAAATCAACTTTGCTACAGTCATAGTCTGATAACGATAGTTAAATTACGTGGGATAGGCACTTCAGATAATCCCCCAATCTGGGAATACATGTTGAAGTGTGAGAGACGTAACTTGAATAAGTAATAATCGGATGTTTACATCCAATTTTTAGAAAAGTAACGTTTGAAATGTTACACTAGATGAGTCAAGCAATATATTTCATCATAAATTTAAAAGTGCAGAAAACGTGCAATATAATCTGACATTTCTTGCAAGTCTAGTATTCTGTGAGATTCGCTTGCCAAGACGAAAACCAGACTGCAAGAAGTTATAATCAAGATTCGTATATCGGAACCTGCCCCTATTGTTTGAGAAAATTTAAGTTCTTCAGAGACCAGAATAAACTCTACCATTTAACAGGGACCAACGGAATCTGAGGAATCTAAAACACGGAGTCATAGCGGTAATTCATTGTTAACATAACAACACCCCAGAACCGAGTAAAAGACCTGGTCAAGTGCCTTTATTCCTCTGAGCAAACAATCTGTGAGTCAAGATTGGCTTGATGGTGCCAGTGAGCGTACTAATCTCTGGAACAAATTGAGGGTAGAAGTGGCGTGACGACGAACTAGACACCATCATCAGAGGGTCGTAGATACGCGAGACCAGCTTTTAGTTACTCCCTGATCTGACATGGAACGTGCTGCGCATCTAATCTTGACCAGAGTCTCAAGAACTCCAGCGACCTTTCTGAACAAAACCCAAAATCCCAGCGGAAGCAGAAACTACTTTTTGCAACTTTGTCAAACCTGAAAGGTGCCAAGTGACTTTTTACATAAAACACCATACCATCAAACGGTGATGTGAATTGTTTTCTGTTAAAGATTATACAATTTTTTTTAAAACTGTTAAACTTAGTTGATTATTAAATTTGTTATTTATAAATATACACATTTAACGTCGATTTAATCATTTTGAATGTACTGCATGTTAACCATTGCTCTGCCCAATGCAGCATTGTTCTTGATTTCTGAAATATCTTATGATTACCCCCTTGAGATCTTTATTCTTCTATCTACAACTCTGCCAATAGTAATATTGTGCGACGGTAGACACATGTGAAGACCCATATTAGATACTCTTGAGTTTTGGCCACTATTGGACCACTACTGCAAAGACGGGGAGGCAATTCCGTGACAAAAGTCAACAGTGCACCATAAAAATAAGGAAGAGAAAGGTATACGTGTTCTTTAAGAGAGTGTAGAATGTTTTACTGATTTTTAATATGTGCTCTCAATTATCACACTTTTCTTTCTTTCTTCGTTATTTTCTGCTAAGTAGCAGATGTTTGAGTATTGTCGATTTGCTTGACCTTTTCTGTAGGTGATAATAATCATATTTGCTTGACGCTTCCCAGATTTGCTGAGATAATTACTCGTAGTCGCAAGAGAGCGGCACAGGTTGGCTAAGATTCGCACAAGATCTCGTGTACGCGGCGGAGACTTATGATATAAGCGTTTCCTGTCCTACATGTTATGACAAGAGTACTTTCTAAAACAGTGATGATGGTTATATGTTGGACACGCTGTTGTATGAGTTTACCGATCTGTCTGTAGGTTTGTACACAGAGGCACCGGACATCTTATTACCACATATGGGAGAGTTAACCTCTGCCTTACATTCAATATTATCCGATGTCGGAATATTTTGAAAATACCCCATAACCCACATGTTTCAATATAATTGTAGTTTTTCTTACAGCTCATAACAAACGAAGGCGTGGGAAGGCAGGGAATATAATCTGACCATTTTCTCATGCTATTTCACTTGAGAAATCTCTAGCCATGATACCAGATTGCTACAGGGAAGAATTAGAATTCATAATTCCTTCTTAAAATACCGGACACCTTTTATTGGAGTATTTGTCAGGACTTACAATATAGCCCAGGAAATCTCTAACATTTTAAATAAGGAAACCGGGACTAAGGAAACTGAAGAACAACACACGAAGTCAGTAAGGGAACTTATTAAATTAACGACACCCCAGACGCATGCAAGAGGCCGATTCAAGTCTCTTTTATTCATCTGAGCACAACGTCTGGGAGCCAGTATTGGTGAAAGTTGTGATTTACATTTCATATGTTATTACTAACATGTAAACTAACATACATTATATATATATATATATATATATATATATATCTATATATATATATCTATATATATATATATATATATATATATATATATATATTACCATGTGAATTTAATTTGTGATTCTCGATTGTGGATAGCAAAGTCATTTGAGGCTGGCAACATCAGCGTATAGAATGACGATTCATGAACCCACAGTGCACGGGCTGGTGATTGCTTTATTGATAATTTCGTAAACTGAACTAAAAGCATAAAGTAGATCCAGGTTCCATACGGAGCAGGGAGGGAAAGATGAAAGAAATGATGTACATTCTAAGTATAATACTTACGACAATTTGAAAGCAGATTATTATTTTTCGTTTGTATAAACATTTTTTCATATGTATAGAGACACGTTCGGTCTATAATTTCTTGAACGAAGCGTGACCACATCTCCTTATTTGGTAGTATCAGTCAACTATGGTAGATGTCTGAAACCTTTCTTAACGCTTCTTTTCATGACCATAAAAGGCGCGACTGTGTAAGACTTTTATCTCGAATGTTCTTAGAATCGTCTTATTGTGAACGGCAACTCAGAGATTGTCGTTCTGCGCATGTCAAAAGCTGGGAGTTCGTTCTGTGTGTTCCGCCCAGTTCGGCAGTTGAGAAATGGTTTAAGAAGCGAGCAGACGCGACCTGCGTCTTGTGATTTTCTGAGGGAAATACATTGTCTTTGTGAGTTAGTTAGCTAACTAGACTATTTCCCAGTATTATTCACGCCTGCCTGGAGGCATATGTTCATGGTTGATTTTCCGAAATAAGGTAATTCCTCTTGTATCGAACTTTATGCTATCATCTAGAGGTTCGTCATTTTGTCGCCTATTTGCTCGCCTGTGTGATGCAAAATGGAGAGGTACTTTGACTAGGATTAAGTCACCGGTATCTGTATACCTGAACTAGTTAAATATATATGGGTCGCTCTAGACCAACAAGACTATTGTCTGTGTTCCAGGATTCGTTATATCAGAGATCACGTCCAAGTCAGATGGTTAGACTTAGGAACATTATAAAGGTCGAGCTGACCTGTAGCCCATGTATGCTATTCACGTGCAGACAGTGAACGGACTTATTGTATACAACTGATCTGCTAGCATCAGAATGGGAGCATTTATTATTGTTTATGAACATTGAAGATCTGTAGCTGACACTGTTGCAGAAGTTATAGAAATTATTATTATTTATACAGCTTCACGAACTAGAACTCTATGATTTATGAATTTCTGAATCTATTGAACTGTGATGTCTTATGACGCATATATACAACAGCTGTCATTGCTGACTACAGAAATTGTTTTCAATGTGCCATATCATCTTGCTGAACTCGTTAACTATGTTGATGTCATAAGTATCATGACTGTTTTGTGGCGTGCAATAAATGGAAGAAACTTATACAACGAAGTTACCCTTTCTATGACTCTACACGTCATGTTGCCTGTGTGATAACCCTGTGAACTGTTCCACTACCACATACACAGCAACATCCTAAATCAGAGAAGACACCTACATCTTACACTTTAATACCAGGTGTCGATAAGGGTGGCAAGTTACCACTTCAGCTCAAATCCACCCTTATCATTTTTGGTGGCCAGAGCTGGTTCTATCATCTGATATTTTGGCGCACCATATCATTTTTGGTGGCCATAGGTTGGTTCACTCTGATTCCAGCTATCAAGGGGGTCAGCAAACCCAGACATCATCATCATACTAGATACAACTACAGCATCAACTACCACCTTACAAGAAATTTTATTGAAAGTATCCGGATTTTCTGACAGTTGCTGATTTTGAAACTACCCGGCGCTGCTCGGCAATATTGAAGTTTATGTAAAATTAGAAGGACAAGTACCGAGCGAATGGATTTCCTGATCTGGTGAAAAGAAGGACAAGTGCCGTAACAACTGTTCCGGTCTCAGGGGTACTGTTGCGGGTTCAGAAGGTCAAGTGCCGGTTAAATCAATTTAGAAGATTCAGAAGGTCAAGTGCCGTAACAACTGTTGCAGTATTAGAAGCTCATTTCCTTCGTCATGGCTGTTTATGGGAGCAGAAGTTAATCAACGTTGGATCATTATCCTCAGAATGCTGATTACATCCTGTTCTGCACCGTGCTGACGCTGGATTTATAGAAGTTAAGTGGCCTGTTTTGTTTGTGAACTGTGCCCTTATGTTCTAACTGAGCCTTCTGTACTTTCACACTTTCTCCTATTGTTTTCATGATACATGTTTATATGTTATATGTTATTTGTTATTTGTATATTTATATGTTTATATTTCAGCGGGTTTTCTCGGTTGGGCGGTGTCTTTCAGTAGAAGATACCACGTCACAGAGGTTCTACTGTTAGCGTTTTCGTTAGGGACTGTGCGAATTTCCTACAGTGAAATTTGCTAGCGACAATCGTTGCTATATCTGTTTAGTTGTGACGAGTTGTGCTTTATTTTTGTTTCTTGTATATATATTTTTTTTTCTTTTTTCTTTTCTCTCTTTCTTTGTGTTTTTTAGTTTCGATTTCGATTGTTTGTATTTGTAGGTCTCCCCTTTGCTATTATTCAGTTCTTTACGTATATTTTTGTGTATACACTGTAGCGTCATTTGTTAGTCATATCTTCGCATATTTCTTTTTAGTTTTGCTGTTTGTGTATTTGACTTATGCGAATGTTTTCGTATTGTTTGATCTTTGTTGTTGTTTACATTGACTTTGATCTTTGTTGATTGTTTACATTGACTCTGATCTTTGTTATTGTTTACATTGACTCTGATCTTTGTTGTTGTTTACATTGACTCTGATCTTTGTTGTTGTTTACATTGACTTTGATCTTTGTTATTGTTTACATTGTTGGTGACCTTTGTTATTGTTTACATTGTCTTGTTATTGTTTACATAGTTCTTGCATAGTTAGCTTTCACTATTGTTAATATATGCTCATGCACTATTGGTCTATAGTGCACTTATCATAACTAACTGGTGTTTTTTGCTTATGCACTATTGTAGTGCAGTTATGATAAATAACTGATGGTTATGCACTGATTTGGGTAGTGCACTGTTAATTAAGAGGTGACTTGTGATATTATTATACATTTGATAATACAAGTTGGTGTCAACTCCTGTTTCCCACAGAGATTGGGTTCAACATAGAGATTATACAAGCACTTTATTAAGTCTTGTTGCTATTTAACATTGAAATAAGATAATTAATTATTTCAGGTTCTGTACTCACATTTTAGACATCATGTCTACATTTGAGTACTTTATTGAGCAGGGTAAAGCCCTTGGGAAGACAGGTGATAAATTAGAAGAATTTGCGACTGTTCAATATGCCAAGGCATTGAAGTCGGAAGAAAAGAAAATGAAAGAACAAACTGAACAAAAGAGAATAGAGGCTGAAATAGAACAAAAGAAACTGCAGATGCAGGTGGAGGAAAAAAGATTTCAAATGGAAATGGAAAAACAAAAAAGAGAAGCAGAATTTCAGGAGAAGAGGCTTCAGGCTGAAGCTGAAAATAAGAGACTTGAAAAAGAAGCTGAAAATAAGAGACTTGAAAAAGAAGCTGAAAATAAGAGACTTGAAAAAGAAGCTGAAAATAAGAGACTTGAAAAAGAAGCTGAAAAATAAGAGACTTGAAAAAGAAGCTGAAAATAAGAGACTTGAAATAGAGGCTGAAGAAAAAAAGTTACAGGCCCAGGCTGAAGAAAGAAAGTTACAGGCTGAGGCTGAAGAAAGAAGGTTACAAAGAGAGGCTGATGAGAGAAAAGCAAAAATGGAACATGATGAAAAAGTCTTAGCTTTAGAGTTAGAGAAGTTAAAGTTATTGAACACTGGTAATGCTAATGATGCAAATAAGGTGTCAAATAAGACTAATGCTAAGGATTTCAAGCTTAATCTACCAGCATTTAATCCCTCAATCGATGATATAACATTTTATCTAGATAGATTTGAAAGTGCATGTAATGTGCATAATATAGATAAAACATTATATGTGTATCATCTGTCCAAGATACTTAGAGGTGATGCTTTGACTTTGTTGAGTATGGTAGATGTGCCTGACAAAAACAACTATGAGGTTGTCAGGGCGGCATTGTTAAAGAAGTACCAACTTAACGAGGACGGATATCGTCTTAAATTTAAAACCATGTTACCAGAAACTGGAGTTGAATTCTCTGAATTCATCTCAGGCATCCGTCTTACTTTTTTACGATGGGTTGAGTTGTCTAAGACAGAAAATACATTTGAAGCTCTTATGGATTTACTACTTAGAGATAAGGTTATGTCTTCTGTTAATGAAGCTTTTCTATCTTTTCTTCATGAGCGTAAGCCTAAAAACATAAAAGAAATGGAAGAATACTGTAGCCAGTATGTTACTGCGCATCCGCACATAACCATTAGTAACTCTAAGGTGAAAGAAGGTCTGCCAGTTGCTTCGGCAGCACCTTATGGCCCAAATTTTATGCGTAAATTTCAGGGTAGCCAGAAAAATTTCAATAAAAAGAGTAATCGTAATTATGCCCAGAACCATAGTGATCAATTCCAGGGTGATTCTTCTTCCCAGAACTGGAGACAACCTAATACTACACGTTATTCTACTCCGGTTAACTTTAGAAATTTTCACAAAGGTAATCGGTATAGAGGGAAATATTTTATGCAGAGACCTCAATACCAAGATAATAGAGGTTCTCAACAGCATAGAGATAGTAATGACAGTTATGGAAACTGGAACTCAAACCAGGATAAAAATTACAGTAGGGACTTTAATGATAATTGCAGAGGCAATAATGGTCGCGGTAGATCGCAACATAAGAGAAAAAGATATCAACAGACAAACTCTGTTCAACAAGAATCTCAGGGAGCAGATAAACAGGTTAATAATGATAAAGACCATAATGCTATCGGATGCTCATCTTTTGATTTTGGTAGGGCAAATAAATGTATCCAATGCAGTACTTTATTTGATCCGAAAACCGTTAGTACTCTAAGCTGTGGTCATCCTTTGCCCGCTCTTCCTGCTAATGTTGCTCATGATGGGAGAGGTTCTCTTATATTACATAAGGGGCTAGTAAATAGTAATCCAGTCTCAGTGTTGTTTGATTCTGGATGTACTACTGTCGGCGTTAGGCAATCTCTTGTAGATCCATCCTGTGCTACAGGAAAAGTCATCAAATGTGTCACATTTGGTGGCACGTTAGAAAAGTATCCTACTGCTATAATACACATTGCTACTCCTTTCTTCACGGGAGAGGTCCACGCGTGTCTACTTCCAAACCCTATTGCGGACCTTATTATTGGTCGTATTCACGGAGTTAGGGAATGTACCCCACAGCAGATTGCTGTTTGGGAAGAGCAAAACATTGAAGCTACCAATGCGGTGGTCACAAGAGCACATGCTCTGGATCCACCTCAAACTTCATTAACTAATAATGATGAAGTAAATGACCAAGATAGTCACTTGACTATTACACGTGACTCATTTATCAAATTGCAAGAAGAAGATCCTTCTTTACAAAAATTCTTCATTCTAGCAAAAAAAGGTGATCCTAATCAGAACACTAATAGGAAATCTTGGATTTCTATGAAGAACGGCGTACTTGTACGTATGGTACAAGACTCGACTACGTCCACTCATTCACAAATTCTTGTGCCTAAGAGCATGAGATTGCAAATATTGCAACATGCTCATGACTCGCAATGTGCTGGACATATGGGTTTTTCCCGTACAAAGTCGAGGGTTCTTGCGGCTTTCTTTTGGCCATTTGTGAGCAAGGACATACGAATGTACTGTCGCTCTTGCAAAGTATGTCAGGAGGTCAAATCTAAAGGACCACGACATGCTGCGCCTATCCAGGCTGCTGACATTCCTATTCGCCCTTTTCAAAAAATGGCAATAGATATTATCGGTCCTTTTAGAATTAAGTCGGCTAGAGGACATCAATTTATCCTTACATGTGTCGATATGTGCACACGTTGGCCAGAGGCAATACCTCTCAAGAGCATCTCAACTGCTGATATCGCAGACGCTCTTTGGCTGATATTTTCTCGCTTGGGTTTTCCCGGAGAAATATTGTCAGACCATGGCACTCAACTTATATCAGACACTATGTCACAGGTAATGTCTATGCTACACATTAAAAGGTCTCTCAGCAGTATCTATCACCCAATGTCTAATGGGTTGGTCGAACGTTTAAATAGGACTCTGAAAACTTTACTTGGTAAAATAACTGAGGATCATCCTCAGGATTGGGACAGGGTCTTACCCGCGGCTCTCTTTGCGTATAGAGAGGTCCCCAATGAACATACGGGGTTTTCCCCTTTTGAACTTGTCTTTGGCGCGCAACCGCGCGGCCCTATGTCTTTACTTCACGATCTAATCACTGCCGATAATATTAGCGATGAGACTCAATCTTCTTATGAGTACGTCATTGCTCTTAGGCAAAAGATCATCGAGGCATGCAAACTAGCAACTTCGTCTTCAGAATTTGCTAAAGAAAAGGCAAGGCAGTTTGCAAATAAGAATAGATGTCTACGACAACTTTGTCCAGGTGACAAAGCTCTCGTTCTACTTCCTTCAAGGGAGAACAGACTTCTAATTGCATGGAAAGGTCCATATGCAATAGTCTCCAAAATTTCTGATGTCGACTATGTTGTCGATATTGATGGAAAGCATAAAACTTTCCACATAAATATGCTCACAGAATTTTATGAAAGACCTGACTATTTGCAGCCTATTTTCCAGGCTACGGACAATTCACAAGCAACTCATGGTCAGTACTCATCTCTGTCAGTTATACAGGATGAGGAAACTACTTTTTCTGATGTCAATCTTCCTCTTTCTATGGTCCCACTTTATTCTACGGAATCTTGGAAAAACGTGACCGTTTCTCCAAATCTTTCCGCTGAGGAACATCGACAAGTTTCTTCGATGTTGCAAACATTTCAGGATGTTCTTACAGACATCCCGGGACACACACATGTCATAGAACATGACATTGTGCTAACTGATCACAATCCTATCAGAGTCAGACCATATCCAATACCTATCCATTTCCAGTCTCAAGTCGAAAAAGAGTTGGATGAAATGATACGTTTGGAAATCATTGAACCATCCACTTCAGCATACTCTTCGTCTATGGTTATTGTTCGAAAGAAGGATAATAACATTCGCATTTGCGTAGATTATCGCAAATTGAACCAAGTTACGAAGTTCGATGCTGAACCTATGCCTTCATTAGAAGAGCTACTCAATAAACTTTCTAATTCTAGATTCTTTACCAAACTAGATTTGTCTAAAGGTTATTGGCAAGTCCCGCTAACTGAACGTGCCAAACCTTTTACAGCTTTTTCTACACCTAGGGGTTTATTCCAATGGAATTTCATGCCTTTTGGTCTTATGAACGCCCCTGCTACATTCGTACGCATGATGCGGCGAATTCTCGCATATCGTACAGATGTCATAGCATACCTAGATGATATCTGTCTATTCAGTGATTCTTGGGAAGATCATTATTTGGGTTTATACGAATTACTGTCTACTCTTCGCGAGTATAACTTGACTGCAAAACCCTCTAAAGCCTTTATAGGATTTAGCGAGATTTCTTTCCTAGGTCATCGGGTTGGTCATGGTCTTTTAAAGACAGAGGACCACAATGTTTCAAAAATACTTAACATTTCGGTCCCTAAGACGAAGAAACAAGTAAGGAGTCTATTAGGTTTGATTCAATTCTACGGACGATTCATTCCGAATCTGTCCTCCATTATGGCACCGCTTTCTACTTTATTGAAGAAAGGGTCGCCTAATCTGATCCGCTGGTCTAAAGAATGTCAATCCTCATTGGACCAGGTTAAAGCCCTATTTTCATCTCCACCTATTCTTAAGTTACCTACTATTGAGAAGACTTTTGTTCTTCGAAGTGACGCCTCGTCAACAGGGATTGGGGCAGCACTAATGCAGGAGTATTCTGATACTTTGCATCCGGTGATGTATATCTCTAGGAAATTAAACGCTGCAGAAAAGAATTACTCGGTTTTAGACCGTGAGTTATTGGCTATGGTATGGTCTATTCTGAAGTTACAAAGATTTCTTCTAGGCGCACATTTCATTGTGGAAACCGACCAGAAAGCGCTTACTGCTATTCAGAGCAAAAACTTGAAGAGCTCGAGGTCCACTCGTTATGCCATAGCTCTTCAACCATTTCATTTCTCGGTTCGAGCTATCCGTGGTTCGGATAATGTAATGGCAGACATTCTGTCCAGATGTCCACACGATTCCACATGATTCTTCTGTCATATATATATATTTCCTGATATACAGTCCAATGTTATAATGACATGTTAGTAGATTTTGTCTCACTTTTTTTTTTGAGGGAAATTTATAACATTGTACCATGTAATTATCTAAGAAGGCTTAGTTAGTGATATACGGGCCAAAAGATCACTCGGCCACATTTAAATAAATTATTTTCAGGATTGTATTAAGAAATTTACCAGTTGTCTTTAAGATTTGTGTTATTGATATTTTCGCAGCACATCATTGAAGTCTGCGAGTTTATGTCCATTGTGGAACTTTGAGGATATCAAGTCCTGTCCTACATTGGGAGCGGATGATGTCCACATCTTCTTCTATTGAATGTTTTATGTCACCGAAGATCAACACATGTATTACTTATTAATTACTGTTACTTTATATAATGTAATAATATAGTGCGGTATATTAGTAAATTACACCGCTATTTGCAACACATTGTATGATAACACATAATATATTTAATTTCATATATTGGTATGAGAATAATTTGATTGTCATTATGTTGTTGCCATCATTGTGGCGTGTGTTGGTGGCACCTTCCTGGAATATATCAGCGTATACTTAGATAAATTTTTTCTCTAAGGATCTGAGATATGATCTCAGTGTCGCTCCATGCGTTGAGCTAATTTGTTAGGTATATATCCACGCATCATACGTGCGTTAGGAGCCTAGATTTTTTCCGGCTCCAGGATTAAAAAAAAAAAATGTTTCATTTTTTTTTCCCGGGAGGGTGCGGTAATGTTACGCACGGATCATTATTATTTTTCGTTTGTATAAACATTTTTTTCATATGTATGATCATTTTTTTGACTGAAGTGTGTATTATGTTTTCTATGGTCAAAGGGACATAATCCGAGTTATCGAGACTACAATTTTTTAGGAGTTGCCTTCTCTTGTATAGAGACACGTTCGGTCTATAATTTCTTGAACGAAGCGTGACCACATCTCCTTATTTGGTAGTATCAGTCAACTATGGTAGATGTCTGAAACCTTTCTTAACGCTTCTTTTCATGACCATAAAAGGCGCGACTGTGTAAGACTTTTATCTCGAATGTTCTTAGAATCGTCTTATTGTGAACGGCAACTCAGAGATTGTCGTTCTGCGCATGTCAAAAGCTGGGAGTTCGTTCTGTGTGTTCCGCCCAGTTCGGCAGTTGAGAAATGGTTTAAGAAGCGAGCAGACGCGACCTGCGTCTTGTGATTCTCTGAGGGAAATACATTGTCGTTGTGAGTTAGTTAGCTAACTAGACTATTTCCCAGTATTATTCACGCCTGCCTGGAGGCATATGTTCATGGTTGATTTTCCGAAATAAGGTAATTCCTCTTGTATCGAACTTTATGCTATCATCTAGAGGTTCGTCATTTTGTCGCCTATTTGCTCGCCTGTGTGATGCAAAATGGAGAGGTACTTTGACTAGGATTAAGTCACCGGTATCTGTATACCTGAACTAGTTAAATATATATGGGTCGCTCTAGACCAACAAGACTATTGTCTGTGTTCCAGGATTCGTTATATCAGAGATCACGTCCAAGTCAGATGGTTAGACTTAGGAACATTATAAAGGTCGAGCTGACCTGTAGCCCATGTATGCTATTCACGTGCAGACAGTGAACGGACTTATTGTATACAACTGATCTGCTAGCATCAGAATGGGAGCATTTATTATTGTTTATGAACATTGAAGATCTGTAGCTGACACTGTTGCAGAAGTTATAGAAATTATTATTATTTATACAGCTTCACGAACTAGAACTCTATGATTTATGAATTTCTGAATCTATTGAACTGTGATGTCTTATGACGCATATATACAACAGCTGTCATTGCTGACTACAGAAATTGTTTTCAATGTGCCATATCATCTTGCTGAACTCGTTAACTATGTTGATGTCATAAGTATCATGACTGTTTTGTGGCGTGCAATAAATGGAAGAAACTTATACAACGAAGTTACCCTTTCTATGACTCTACACGTCATGTTGCCTGTGTGATAACCCTGTGAACTGTTCCACTACCACATACACAGCAACATCCTAAATCAGAGAAGACACCTACATCTTACACTTTAATACCAGGTGTCGATAAGGGTGGCAAGTTTTCACTTCAGCTCAAATCCACCCTTATCAGTCATGAACGCCCTAACATCTAGAGACAGCTAGCTAACACTGAGGCAGTAAGGAAGAATGAACGCCCTAACATCTAGAGACAGCTAGTTAACACTGAGGCAGTAAACGAACGAACGAACGAACTTTATTTTCAAAGGGTTGAGAATTGGGCACGCAGGCCCGTCTGACATTCTGCCCTTCCTTTCTCTCACCTTTTATACTGAATTCATTTATTCCCATATGCATTTTACATATCAATGTCAAGGAATTCAACGTTGCAAAGTAAAATAAAATAGCACACTCATATTAACATTAACTACTTATAAACATGACATAAAATATGTAGAAAAGTACAAACATCGTCATTAGAACCTACAATTGATATTATAAGAAAAGATAATCAGAACTCATAAAGTATTCGAAAAGTTTACGATTGTATGAATAGGGAGGCTACTCACATTCACAGTATCTAATTATAAACATGAAATAGAATATGTTGAAAAGTACAAACTAAGTATTACCATGAAACACAATATGTTGAAAAGCACTAACATCATCATTAAACCTACACTCGATATTATACCATTTGTTCGGAAAAATAATCACATTAGGGGGGCAGATAATCAGAACTCATAAAGTATTCGAAAAGTTTACGATTGTATGAATAGGAACTGAGGTTGTTATGTTTTAGATAATGTGGAAGATAGTTCCAAAGATGAGCAGCAGAGTAAGCTAAGCTTTTCTTGAATAAGTCAAGCCTAGGCTTGGGCACTTGTATTTTGTTAAGGCGTTGACTGCGTCTTTCATTGTATTTGAACATTGGCCACAGATATGTTGGAGCATTCTGTGACAGGATTTTGTGAACAAATTTAGCTTTGTTGAACAGAAAGCGCTTTCTTAGAGGCAGTATTTTGAGATCTTTATATAGATCTACACACTGTGTTTGGCAGTTGTCAGAAACTAGACGCATTGCACGCTTTTGTAGTGAATGGAGTCTTTTTGTGTTGGACATAGAACAACCATCCCAGATTGTGGAGCAATAGTCAAGGTTTGTTTGTATGTGAGATATATAGAACAATTTTCGTGCATCTTCATCTAGGAAATGTTTAATTTTAGCTAACTGGTAAACTTTCTGTGCCGTTTGCTTGGTCAGTGCATGAACATGTGAGTTCCAATTTAGATGCTGGTCAACGACTATTCCTAGAGTTTTATGTTCATTAACGTTTCCAATTGGTGAGGTACCAATATAGATCTGAAGTGTTGTTTTCTCAGAATTTTGTAATTTTGGTCTAGTTGATATTAACATGCACTTTGTTTTAATTATATTAATTAGCATGCGATTTCCGATGCTCCACTTAATCAGATTGTCTGTATCTTTTTGTAACGATAGTTCGAGTGTGTTGCAGCTTGTATCACTTGTGTAGATAGTACAGTCATCAGCAAATAGGTCACAGGATGCGTGCTCGACGTGTAGTGGAAGGTCATTAATGTATATGGCAAAATGTAGAGGCCCAAGAATAGAGCCCTGAGGAACGCCGGTATTTATTACGGTTGGGTTTGAGCAAGAGTTATTGTAAGAAACTACATGTTTTCTGTCTGACAGGAATGATTTAATTATCGTCACTAGTTGAAGGTTTACTTTTGATGTTTCTAGTTTTCTAATTAAAATAGCGTGATCTATCATATCAAATGCTTTTTTAAAGTCTACAAAAACTGCCCCACATATGTTATCGTTATTAATATTTAAGTGCCAGTTGTCAATCATCTTAGTTAGAGCTGTGTGACATGAATGTTTAGGTCTAAACCCTGACTGACTATCAATTAGCAAGCCATTGTTAACTAGGTGTTGTAGTGTTATTTTATGTATGTGTTTTTCTAGTGGTTTCGATAGCGATGATATTAAGGAGATTGGACTATAGTTACCAAGGTTATTATTGTTAACACTGAGGCAGTAAGGAAGAATGACCGCCCTAACATCTAGAGACAGCTAGTTAACACTGAGGCAGTAAGGAAGAATGACCGCCCTAACATCTAGAGACAGCTAGTTAACACTGAGGCAGTAAGGAAGAATGAACGCCCTAACATCTAGAGACAGCTAGTTAACACTGAGGCAGTAAGGAAGAATGACCGCCCTAACATCTAGAGACAGCTAGTAAACACTGAGGCAGTAAGGAAGAATGAACGCCCTAACATCTAGAGACAGCTAGTTAACACTGAGGCAGTAAGGAAGAATGACCGCCCTAACATCTAGAGACAGCTAGTTAACACTGAGGCAGTAAGGAAGAATGACCGCCCTAGCATCTAGAGACAGCTAGTTAACACTGAGGCAGTAAGGAAGAATGAACGCCCTAACATCTAGAGACAGCTAGTTAACACTGAGGCAGTAAGGAAGAATGAACGCCCTAACATCTAGAGACAGCTAGTTAACACTGAGGCAGTAAGGAAGAATGACCGCCCTAACATCAAGAGACAGCTAGTTAACACTGAGGCAGTAAGGAAGAATGAGAGAGCAAGACATTGAGAAAATAATTGAGTCTAAATTTATGCTGTACAAGGTTGACCAACCTCAAGGGAAGTTTGGACTCATTATTTCACACCAGCCACGTTACATGTAAATAAACGTCATCATATTTTCCACTGCTGTCGGAGTCAAGTTACTCATCTAGTGTTGATATCAGTCGTCATCTGTCGGAGACAAGTTACTCATCTAGTGTTGATATCAATCGTCAGCTGTCTGCTTGAACTGTTGTTGTTTTGCATCAAGTAAGAAATGATTTTTATACCATCAACCAAGGCCTGCCTACTGTTGGGGTAGTGATACCAACCATTATACAACATCATCAGCAATGCACGGCCACACATACATGTGGCTGGCAACCACATCATGTTTATTTAATTGGTACAGAAACCACCAATGGAAGATCACATGCATGTTTTAATGTAGGCTGTCTCCATGGTGACCAGCTGTAGTTGTGGATCTATGCTCCATTGGGCGCTTTAAGAACATGAATACATAACTCTTACATAATCAGGAAATACATCACCCACTACTTAACTCTTACATAATCAGAAGAAAAAATCACCCATTACTTAACTCTTACATAATCAGGTAATACATCACACAATACTTAACTCTTACATAATCAGGAAATACATCACCCATTTCTTAACTCTTACATAATCAGAAGAAAAAATCACCCATTACTTAACTCTTACATAATCAGGTAATACATCACCCATTATTTAACTCTTACATAATCAGGAAATACATCACCCATTACCTAACTCTTACATAATCAGGAAATATATCACACATTACATAACTCTTACATAATCAGGAAATACATCAACCATTACTTATTTCTTACATAATCAGGAAATACATCACACATTACTTAACTCTTACATAATCAGGAAATATATCACACATTAGAAAATAGCCTCGTAAAAGTAATGACATGCCCTATTTTTTGTTTAAGATTTTGTTTATACCAATCACCTTGCCACGGGTAGCAAGAATTCTAGCCATTGGACACTTTCACATTCCAGTATTCCGTTTTTTCTTAATTTATTTACTTATTTATTTATTTGGTTTAAGCAATTCCAAACTCCTCGTTAAGAGATAACCCTTGACAATAAATACGAAGCAATATACAAACATGTGTTTTTCTTTTATTAATAACACGGAAGCAGAAAACTATTGATAGAAATACAAAGAGGACAATTGTCAGATTAATGAACATCACTAGTTAGTGCTGATGAAACATGTTGTTGTGCATTTTTTTTTAAACCCCTTTTGAGGCTCAAAGTGAGGTCTATTGATTTTATTTAGTAGAATGTGTGAATTGTGTGTGATCCCGGCTAAGACACTTTGATCATAGACAAATGGCCGAGCTTGGAACAAACAGACCTAAATGTAATTAATGCAATACTACTGTAATCGAGAGTGGTTGAACACCTAAGTGCTCAATACTTTAAAATGTGCA
Source organism: Oreohelix idahoensis (assembly GCA_024509875.1). Lineage (NCBI taxonomy): Eukaryota > Metazoa > Mollusca > Gastropoda > Stylommatophora > Oreohelicidae > Oreohelix > Oreohelix idahoensis. The sequence continues at coordinate 101,118 of JAMPIV010014427.1, forward strand.
TTAAGTTGAAAATCTTTTAAATTTTTTTAATTTGTGCATAGAAAAAAAAATTTGAAAAAGGAACATTTACGAATATTGTACCTGAAACAAAATGTTATGACTAATGCAATTGTTTATAATAAATGTATACAAGTTAATAAATATGAACATGTTCTACACAGTCTGGTATTTTGTTCATAATCTAATTATTTCCCTTGGAATGCAAACAAGCTACCTCCAATAACTAGTCAAAGATGAATGGGAGATAATTATGTAAAATATTTATGCCGTCCGTGACAAGAGTCAATTGTTTCTTCCCTCGCTCCAGTGTTTCTATCATTTATTACACCCTGAAGGCGTTGTAGTTATACAGTTCAGATGTGTTTGTAATATTTCTTTATCGCTCTAGTGACGGACTCAGCCGCTGCTTACAACATTACACATAAGGAAGGGAAACCCGAGGCCTGTAAACAGTAAATTAATATGAAACAAATATAAAGGTATGTTATCAGGCACTCGTAGGAGATAAAGAAATAGAACACTAGACAACAGAAAAACAACAGACATGAGTGGCTTACCCAGGATTTGAACTCTGGACCTTCCGTGCGGCAACCCCGCCTAGCCATGCAAGCGAATCACACTATCCTATTTGCCATCTACGCATCACCAAAAAATGATGTTTCAATGGCAGGTCATTAGTGCGAAACGCAATACACGACACCGGAAGTCCACCATGGGCAGTTCAGCCTATTAATGACGCAATCACTTCTGTTGTTTCCTTATCATGCAGTATAGGCCAGTCCAACAAGACAAAGACCTTAATACTGCGTCCAGTAAATGATAGTAGACTTAGAACTGTGAGAACAGGACAGAGGGTAGGTTTGGTATTGTATTGTATAAACACGGAAGGTCCAGAGTTCAAATCCTAGGTAAGCCACTCATGTCTGTTGTTTTTCTGTTGTCTAGTGTTATACTTCTTTATTTCCTACGAGTGCCTGATAACATACCTTTATATTTGTTTCATATTAAATTACTGTTTACAGACCTCGGGTTTCCCTTCCTTATGTGTAATAAATGTTTATACAATACCAAACCTACCTGATACCGTGATAAGTGAGGTGACGAAGTGAGTGTGTATGAAGGGTACAGTCACTCACCCTGTACTGTCAAGCATAGATCTACGAATAAGACTAGTCTTCTTTTCCAATTGACAGCACATAATTTATTCACACAGCAACATCAATCCGGTACGATACACTACACAGGTACAATAGGATACACAAAATCAATAATAATCAATTGCGCAGAATGTCACAGCTGTTCAGTATGATGTAAACCCTGTTTACATCGCAGTTCTAATGTTACATCAGTAAATCCACCAGAACGACTGCTGATACTGCAGTTACAAAACGCCACACAGGCTTAAATCTATAGGAATACTTCAACGACTGTATAAACTGCAATTACCAAAACGCCACACAGGCTTAAATCTATATATACTTGCAGTTCTAATGTTCCACCAGAACGACTGCTGATACTGCAGTTACAAAAACGCCACACGGGCTTAAATCTATATATACTCAAAAGACTGTCCGCTCTGCAGTCTACAAGTAATCTGGCCTACACAAATACTGGCCTTATAATCTCTTCAATAACTCTGATATCTGTTCATGGATCCTTAAATCTATATATACTCAAAAAGATTGTCCGCTCTGCAGTCTACAAGTAATCTGGCCTACACAAATCCTGGCCTTATAATCTCTTTAAATAAAGTACATTCACCAGAAAACTCTCCCTCCATAAGGAACAATGGCCTTACCTTCTCCTAGCGCCGTTCCTGCACAATAGAAATCTATCATAGAGGTAAATATGATCCAAAACATCGGCCTGTAGACACCAAGGCCCCCGAACATGTCCTTAACATAAAGTACACCTTATCTTCTCTTATCTGCAGATAATCACACCTAAAATAGGCAAATAATGGTACACCTCGAAAAATGGCCAAACATCGTTCCCGTACACTATCCTGGGAACACACATAAGACACAGGGCTGACTCCAGTCAACGCCCCAAACTAAGACTCCTCTCAGACTGCCACGGGAACACACATCTCCCGCCAAAACAGTCACCGGACTCGGCTGTTCACGGACTAGCCGTGAGCTATTCACAGCCGGCCGAAATCAGTAAAGAATAACTAAATGACTAGCGCTCACACGCTTTCTGTACACTCTGTTTTCTAACATATAAATGTTAAAACAACTCGCAATTAAACAAGCCGACAAGTGCCACAACCCTGAATTCACTTATTTTTCCGATGTCCCGTCCAATCTGACCAGATGTGTGATCTTTTGCTTATAATGGGCTTATTTTTGTTCTAATTGCTATTACGTTTTGACCGCTGGACTGTTATGTCAGTCATGTTTTTATTTGTTTTATTTATTTGTTAGCATTGTTGTAAGCCCTGAAAATAGCTAATCATGTAAAGGACCGTGAGCTGGTTGTCTATAGTCGTCACGTCGTGCGTTTATTCTAGCATAGTTGCGTATTAAATGTGTGTATTTATTTATTTTTGCAAGTGTGTTACTTTTATTTCTACAGCTATTATTACAGATTCAACGGCAGCTCTGAAAAGGACACGTCCTTAAAAGGTCAACTAGCAGAAAACTAGATTCATGTGTGTTTTTGGCTGGTTCAATTTGTGTGTTTACCGCTTGTGTCCGCCGATAGTGTCATCTTTCTTAACTCCAGCTGATTTATGACTTTGTTGATGATGATTGGTCGTAGGACCTCTAAAACTGTAATGAGTTATTCGTTCATTACATTCTTCCATTGTCCTGTTTTATTTGATGTGTCAGTGATGATCTGTCTCTCTTGCTTTACGCTTTTGTTTCGTTGGTGGATGACTGAGTGCTTTCTTTTACTGCCTATATATTTATATAACTGTCAGGTGTGTAGTCAGTTGTCGGAGTTGAGTTTTGATGTGTAGTTCTTGTTTACTTGACTGTGTCTGTGTCATCAATCTATTACTTACTTACTTACTTACTTACTCAGTCGTTCCCCTTCTACCGTGAGGTGTAGAGGTTTGGAAGAGAGTACGCCAGACTATCCTATCGGCTGTTTTCCTTCTGGCCTGGTTCCATTCTAGTCCTCGATCCTTCAAAGATTGTCTAATGTTGTCCTCCCAGCGGACTCTGGGTCGTCCTCGGGGTCTGGATCCTTGGCTCTTTGTTTCCCATGCTTGTCGTGGTATCCGATCTTCTCCCATTCTGCAGACATGGCCAAACCATCTTAATTGGGACTGTTCTACTTGGGTCTGCAGGGGGTAGGATTTAAGGCCTTGACGTATCGTCTGGTTGCGTACGATGTCTCTTCTTGTTACTTCAACCACCTTCCTCAGATACCTCATTTCTGAGGTTTGGATCTGGCTTTTATGGGTTGTAGTCATTGCCCATGACTCGCATCCGTATGTCAAGACTGGGACATAGGTGGAGCGGTATACAGCCATCTTCGTTTTCTTACCCACCTCTCTCTTGCTGAGGAATCCTCGATTTATGGCCTGAAAAAGTCTCCCAGCTGCTGCTTTTCGAGTGGCCAACTCTTCTTTGATGCCTCCCTTTCGGTCTATAATAGCTCATAGGTATTTAAAGTGGTCGACCTGCTCCAGGACCTGTTCTCCCAGCTTAATCTGATGTTTTCTTTCTTCTCGTGATATCACCATGGATTTTGTTTTAGAGCTGCTTATGACCATCCCTCTCTTCTCCAGCTCTTCCTTCCAGACTTGCAGGTTGGATTGGAGATGTGCCTCTGAGTTAGCAATCAGGGCAACATCATCAGCAAATGCCAGCTCCGAAATATAGACCTGTCTCATCTTCCAGTACCCCACTGAATACTTTCTTGTTCTCTCCTTACATGCCTTGATGACATCGTCCATAAGGAGTATGAAGAGGTAAGGTGATAGGATATCACCTTGTCTTACACCAGTGGTGGTCCTGAACTCTTCCGACTTATGGTTTGCTGTCCTCACATAATTTCTGCAAGTCTTGTAGAAGCTCTGTATAGCATGAATCAGAGGTGCTGGAATATTCTTCCTTGCATCAATCTATTGCTTGCCTTAATTTTCCGAATCTTTTGGCCTAATAAATATACAAATTAAAAAAATAATATGGTATGAAATCAGTTTTACAAGTAAACGGCACACACGAAACAAGGGATGTTTCGATTTTTACCCTTCGTCAGCCACAGTTACGAACAGGTGACAAGGACACGAACTACAAATAGGTGCTACACAAATCTATGATGATGAGGAAAACACCAAATGAGCAATACAAGCAGATGAAACAACGGTGATGAGCGAAACGATAACAGTAATTATGTAAAGAATATCGTAAAACCAGAAAGACATGTCGAAACAAGAAAGTAAATAATCGACGAAGCGAAGACAGAAATGAACAACACTATAAAAACAAGTTAAAAAAATATCACTTAGCTGGATCCAAGAAAGAAACATTCAAGATGGCTGAACAAATGAGCCGTCATGCGGAAGTGACGTATGAGCTAGTAACGGCTGAGAAAAGATAATTGAGGAAACGACGCGAACCAAAGCCAAAACAAGGATAGAAAGGAAAATGACGACAGAAGAAATAAAGTATGAAACAGAGACAGAAGCCACCAGAATTATGCAACATGAAGATGTACATTCAAGCCAGCAGGAGATAAAACGCCCATTTGAAAAAGGAGACGATTCTCCAACGAGAAGCGATTTCGGTCGTCTCCGACACAAGACAGGAGGGCAGTGACATGAATGTCAGAGTTACCTGAATGGTCAGGGCTAATTAAGTGAAGGGCCACCGGTAAATGCTTGCCATGATAGATGTCATTCAAGTGCTCACGAAACCTGTCTGCCAGATGTCTGCCAGTTTTACCAATATAGGTCATGTCACACCTCTTGCAGATGATAGCATAAATCAGGTTTCTGGATTTGCAAGTGGAAAACTCCCCAATGGCAAATTTATCGTTCGGAAAAGGGACTGACTGTGTTTGGAGTGCAAAAGGACAGGTCTTACATATGCGGCGTTGGCACGGTTTAGTACCAAAGTGAGAAGGACTAGTTTGTCTCAAGCGACTATGCACAAGAATATCCCTAAAATTCTTACCCTTACGATATGCCACTAAAGGGGTATCACGAAACAACTATCTGGTATCAGGATCGTAGTGGAGAATACGCAGATGACGAAACATAATTTTTTTCACCACCAAACAGTGAGGGTGAAAAGTTAAGACAAGTTTGAGTATGTCAGATGTAGTAGCAGGTTTAGCAGTAAGTGCAACCTGACGAGTAACATGACTAATGCGATTAAGGGCATCAGATAAAACCCTTTCAGGGTAGTGACGTCGGCGAAAAAATCTTTACAGCTGAGAGGGTGAGAAGAGGTATAAAGAAGGAAACCATGAGCATCAGTAGGTTTATAAAAGACAGAGGTAGTAAGGCCAGTAGGAGTAATATTGACAGTAAGGTCAAGGAAGTTAACAAGTGGTAGAAATCTGAGAAGTGAATTTGATGGCAGGATGGAAATTATCAACATAGTCAATGAATCTACGGAGGTTAACTTCAGACATGTCTGTGACTCCAATACCATCGTCGATATAACGACGGTAAAACTCAGGTAATGGTCCATCGTAACTGTGAAGCACCAAATATTCAAAGTGACCCATGAAGAGGCACGCATAACTCGGGTCCATTTTGGTATCCATAGCAACGCCACTAACTTAATTACAGAACTGGCCATTGAATTCAAAAGAGTTGAGAGTGAGAACCAATTCCGCAAGGCGAGGAAGAGAACCTGGGCTAAAGGTAAGGTCAGTGCGTCTGTCGAGAAAAAATGGTAGTGCTTTAAGGCGATCAGAGTGTGGAGTGGAAGTATAAAGCGAACAAACATCATGAAGGAAAAGACGGTAAGTGTGGTCAGGTGTGAATTGGATGGACTCAAAAGTAGTGATAGCATGGGTGGTGTCCTTCAAAAAGGAAGGTAGATTGGCAACTAAGGGTTGCAAAATATTATCCAGGAAATCAGAGATCCGTTCAGCGGGACAAGAGCAGAGTGGTTGGCCGAATACCATCACTAACCAAGAACTGATTTCTCGGAGCAACCAAGAGGACATGCACACCATTATAACTGGTAGACGGTGGAGTTGGGTTGGCCACGTCCTCAGAAGAGACCATGATGCCATCACAAGAACAGCTATGCTATGGACCCCTGAAGAAAAGCGAAAGAGAGGCCTACCAAAAAGAACTTGGCGGAGAACTATGGGGCCAAGATGCAAAGAATGAACCAGAGCTGGGGCACTTCAAGAATGATGGCCGCCGACCGAGCAAAGTAGAAACAGTTTGTTGCTGCCCTACAAGTCCCAATATTTCTAGGTGGTCACAGCGATTATGGGTAGGGAGCACAGAGGCAAAAGAGGGTCAGAAGTGGGCCATGAGGAAAAAAAATTTGAGAACGCCATGCGTACACAAATACATTATCCCTTCTGCTAGCTCACATATGTCATAAACTACAACAACACAACAGATACTAACACAAATAATAACACTGGACAACAGCAAAAATATATCCGAGACAAAAGTAGCTATTTTTAACTAATTTGGACATGCTGATCACAAAGGAAGAGCTGGAGAAGAGAGGGATGGTCATAAGCAGCTCTAAAACAAAATCCATGGTGATATCACGAGAAGAAAGAAGACATCAGATTAAGCCGGGAGAACAGGTCCTGGAGCAGGTCGACCACTTTAAATATCTCGGAGCTATTATAGACCCAAAGAGGGGCATCAAAGAAAAGTTTGCTACTCGAAAAGCAGCAGCTGGGAGACTTTTTCAGGCCATAAATCGAGGATTCCTCAGCAAGAGAGAGGTTGGTAAGAAAACGAAGATGGCTGTATACCGCTCCACCTATGTCCCAGTCTTGACATATGGATGTGAGTCATGGGCAATGACTACAACCCATAAAAGCCAGATCCAAACCTCAGAAATGAGGTATCTGAGGAAGGTTGTTGAAGTAACAAGAAGAGACATGGTCCGCAACCAGACGATACGCCAAGGCCTAAAATCCCACCCCCTGCAGACCCAAGTAGAACAGTCTCAACTAAGATGATTTGGCCATGTCTGCAGAATGGGAGAAGATCGGCTACCACGACAAGCATGGGAAACAAAGAGCCAGGGATCCAGACAACATTAGACAATCTTTGAAGGACCGAGGACTAGAATGGAACCAGGCCAGGAGGAAGACAGCCGACAGGATAGTCTGGCGCTCTCTCTTCCATACCTCTACACCTCACGGTAGAAGGGGAACGACTAAGTAAGTAAGATTACCAATATGAACTTAAAAATCGCGAATTACCTCTAGTTTTCAAGATCCGGGTGGAAAGGGGCGGGGGTTAAAGAAAGCTTACAGCCTTTATTTCGGTTGTGAGATCGGTGACCAGGACCGGTATTGGACCCCACATATGTGTTGTCAATCCTGTGCAACGATCTGCGCTGCTGGTTGAACCGAAAAGGACGATCGATGCGTTTTGCAGTTCCAATGGTGTGGAGGAAACCGACATACCATCTTAATGATTGTTACTTTTGCATGACTCCTCCAATTGGACATGGTATTTCTAAGAAAAAAAAGCGGCCTGTGACCTATCCGAATATTCCCTCTGCTATGCGGCCAGTGCCTCACGGGGAAGGACTTCCTGTTCCTAACCCACCAGAATCTTATACTCTGGATGATGAAGAAGATAATAAAACCAGTGAACATCCGTCACCCGTGAAAGCATCTACATCAAGAGATCCTGATTTCGTGCCTATTGAAGAGTCTGTACAGCCACATACAATTACCCAGAGTGAATTGAATGATCTAGTGAGAGATCTGGAATTGCCAAAAAATAAAGCAGAGCTGTTGGGGTCCAGACTGCAGCAATGGAATCTTCTAGAAGAGAATATGCATGTGTCTGTGTTTCGTGCTCGGCAAAACGGTCTGCTTCCATATTTCAAAATAACAGATAACCTCATTGCTTGCGTTGGTATACTGGGTCTGATGGCAGCATTGCACATCAACTACAAAGACGACGATTGGAGGATGTTCATTGATTCGTCCAAGTTGAGCTTAAAAGCTGTGCTGCTATATAATGGTAAAATTTTACCACAAGATCTTGGTCCCTCCTCTCCACATCAAACTTGGACTAATGACGAATTTTGTAAAGGCCATGGATCGAAATGGGGCAGGATTTTTATACCTTCTGATAAATTTCCCAGACTTAGTGAGGTCAAAATCAAGGAAGGTGTATTTGTCGGTTCACAGATACGTCAGCTCTTCAGAGATCAGCGTTTTGATGATATCCTCACAGGTGATGAAAAGTTAGCTTGGAATGCTTTCCAGCAAGTGGCGATAAACTTTCTAGGAAACAATAAGGCTGACAATTACCAGAAGCTTGTAGAAAGCCTCTTGAAGCGCTACGAGAGACTAGGGTGCAACATGTCTTCGAAATTACACGTTTTACACTCTCATCTGGATTTCTTCCCTGCTAACTGCGGTGCTGTCAGTGACGAGCATGGGGAACGATTTCATCAGGACATTACTACCATCGAAAAATGATACCAAGGGAAATGGAATGCAGCAATGCTAGCAGACTATTGTTGGAACCTTGTGAGAGATGCTCCAGAAACTCATTACAAGCGACAGGCAAAAATGCGTCGCTGTGAATCATTTCTGCTATGAGCATTATTATCATATGGTATGTATATGCAAATGTGTAAAACTTGTTTTAAAGATTTTTTTTTTTTTAAACTAGAGCTAATCTGATGTTGTAACGACCATTTTCATGTTCAGCAGCCCAAACAATATAAAGGTAACTTGGTTTAATCTCAGATACACACAAAATGTCAAAATTTGATGTCCAGTATAATTCAACTTAATTTAAACCATGGGTGGTCATCTAGGCCATCTCTAAGACCGTAATACTGGAGGTTATCTCGACAACAGATATACATTTTTACAACAACAAAAACATGGTTATATGATTATATGTCAAAGAAAACAGATTTATTATAACAAAATTAATGCCACTGGTATCTCACTTTCCTAGTAATGTTTTTGTAGCATCTCTATGGTAAACATATGTTTTAAGTATCTTTTCCCACCATTATTCAGTTATTCAGCAAAATGCGTATACAATTTCAGGTTCGTAATTGCAGCCTTATAAAAAAGTGTATTAAATAACTAAAACCATCCATAATCAAAAGCCACAATACTAACTTTACATGTAGTGTTGTGTCAGAGCAACCTAACTTTTGAGTTGAAGACAGGAGTACGACGGGATGCCCCTTATGAACCTCTTTATTTTTGACAGTCTTAGACTGGGTGATGCGCCAGACCACAGAGGGCAGTCCAAGAGAAATAAGATTGACAAAGTTTTCTACTTTGGAAGATCTAGATTACGCAGATGACACAACTCGCACAAACACATCAACACATCCTAGAAAAAACAGATAGACTGAAGAATTATAGCCTAGAGGTGGGTCTAAACATCAATCTAAAGAAGACAGAGGTCATGCAGAGGACAACAACCTCCAGCATGAGAATGAAGGTAGAGGCAGCCCTAAGGTGGCTGTCTGAAACTTCATTAACAAGGGCAGTTATTGAGTCAGAAACTCAGTCCACGCTTCGGAAAACCCCAAATTGATGGCTACGGCATGAGTTGAAAACTTCCATAGACGATTCGAACCTTGACCAACTGGTCTGGATCTACTGTCCTGGTCAAGCGGCAACGAAGGAGCTGGCAGACTAGCTTCAAGAGCAATCAGATTGGGTTCATTGGATATGGACAATGGAGAGATGCTGGGGACTATTAATGATCGCCTATTAGAGAATGGCGCTTCCAATCGATCGATCATCAGGTCTAAGATTGCTGGAGTTTGGCATTAGCCGTAAGACAGGCAGGGATTGACGTATGAGAGGATGCATCCGGCGTGTATACAACCATGGCGCAACAGGAACAATCAACGTTCATACCCTTCGACATTTTCTGAGGGTAACTGAGCACATATGGGTTTGCCCGTAATGCAATGACGTCGATTCTGAATAATAATAATTATAATTATAATGATAATAATAATGAGAAGGAGAAGAAGAAGAAGAACGTATAATTATTGCATATTCACAGTATTATGTATTCAAATATCAAATACATCAGACATGAAATTATGCCAATTCTCAAAGCAGTCCGTGACCAACACG
>JAMPIV010014428.1:0-12500 GCA_024509875.1 Oreohelix idahoensis
TGATTGTAGTGTGGTTTGTGTTATGAGTGAAGGGTGGAGTTTAGTGGAGGATTGGTATGTGTGATAGACGCGGTTGTAGGTTGTAATGGGCATAGGGTCGAATAGTAGGTATGGGATGGTAGGTGTGGGGATGTGTGGTGGGGAGGGTGGAAGGGTGTGGGGGGTGTGGGTGGGAGGTGGTGGGTGGTTTGTGAGTTTGGTGGGAGGTTGGATAGAAAGTTTGGAAGGATGGGTTGGGATGGGTAGTGGAAGTTGGGATGGTTAGTTGGAGGAAGGGGTAGATCGTCCGGGGTAGGGTTGCAAATTGGTCTGTCCCCCGAGGAATGCTGTCGTGAGTCGAATTTAGGAGTAAGCGGGTAGGGGTTGGGGGGGGTAGATAACCATGACATGGGTTAGGGGTTCCTACTGGAGGTTAACAATGCGTTACCCGCCAGGTTTGACCTGTTAGGGTCAATGGTAAGGTTAAACTAATTCATATAGTCTGCCTCACCTCCCAATCTTTATTTGATGGATTGGTCCAAATTTTCGTCCGTTTATGAGTCCTTGTGATGTCATCATTTTTTTTGCAGTCAATTTTTTTTTTTTTGTGTACTTTGAATATTAAGAAGTTTGACCTCGGGTCCAGACCATCTTGACCCTTCATTTGGCTTGTGACACTTCCGCTTGTTTTTTATTTAGTTCATAAATTCATTTTAATTGTGAAAATGTCTTGTTTGCGTCTTAACATTGTTTGTACCCTTTAGTTGCATCATTGTTTTGTTTGTCCTCATGATATATATTAAATACTACATTAATAATATGATATTATATGCAATAATACACTTGTAATTTAATTTAATTAATTTTTTCTGATATTTAAGGTTAATATGGGACATGCATAATTATGCAGTGATAGTCCAAGAAAGTAGCACTACAATTTATAAGAGATGCCTAGGGCATAATAATATAATATATATATTGACCAAATAAAATAATCTTATAGTCTACCTTTGAGGTAATAGACCCATTGTATATTATTTAATATACTTTTCTGGTACTAAGAGAGTGACTTAGTACATTGAACAATATAATTACTAGGAATCATACCCAACATTATTGGAAATTGAGATTAATTGTGTGAAGTAATTACATAATAATTAACAGATATCATAACTATTTATGATATAGTTCGTATTTAGATACAATATTGTTACAAAATATTGTCTATTAGTTGAACTTAGACATAAGAGTTCAGTACTATTGTGATTATTTATATTGAATATTTCTAAGTTGAGTAAGTATAATAATTACTCTTGAAGCTACTATTGACTATTTTAATCAGTAATTATCAATAATTACTTACAGATAAAAGTCAAAATGCTTACTATAGACCATTTTCGTTAAAATTTTGGTTAGGGGAAATAATGGTGTATAAATCTCAAGAACTTTCGTCAGTTTGCTGAGGCAGAACTGGAAAAACATGAAAGAAAAGTAAGCAGAGAAAAAAGCTGCATTAAAGAAAGAGGAAGAGGAACATAAAGGCTGCATTATAAAGAGAACAGAGGAAGCAGACGTGAGATGAAGCAAATTTGACAAGGAAAATAGATTGAGAGAGATTGCTCAACGTGAAAAGAGAAGAGCAAAGAGCAATCGCCCAGACAGGAAGAAGAGAATAAAATTGAAACGAGAGGAAAATTATTTTACAACAAGAAATGGAATAGGCGCGTATTAAATTGGAGACAGCAAGATTACAAGCACAAAGTGCTGATGCAAACCAGAATAATAACGCACAAAATGGATCGTCATCCAGCCAAACTAAACATTTCTACAACTTTAAATTACCCACTCTCAACTTAAACGTGGACGACCTTTCATCGTTCCTGTCACGTTTTGAACAGACTTGCAAAACAAACCATTTGCCTGAAGAGTCATGGGTACTCAAGTTAAATGAATTCTTGGTTGGAGAACCATTGACGGCTTCTCAAAATGCTGACCCATCAATAGCAAATAACTACGGTGCTATTAAGTCCTTGCTTTTACGAAGGTTTCACCTGGACGAGGAACACTGTAGGTTGAAATTTAAGGGAATTTTACCTGAATCTCCAAAAGATATTGCAGGATTCATTGCGAACATACGCAATACATTTAATAGATGGGTTGAACTGGCAGAAGTCAACAAATCATACGACAAATTAGTTGATTTACTACTACGGGATAAGGTATTATCTTCGGTTAGCCAGCCATTTTTTGCATATTTTCAGGAGCGTAAACCAGGTACTATGGACGAGTTAGAAAAAATTTCTTTAAACTACTGTTCGGCACATCCGAATGCAACCATTTCTAACTCCTCATTAAAAGAACCTCTACCTGTGGCGTCTAATATGGCCTACAATCATAATAACAAACAAAGACATCACAGTGTAGACAGAAGCAGCTTCCAAAGAAATCACAATGTTAACTTTCAGAAGGGACATAATAATGATTTCAACAATAAAAATGAGTTCAACAGAGGTAGATCACGAGATAGAAATTATTCACCTCAAACAAACTACCACAATGGTCAACATAACACTAATTATAATCGATCACATACTCCCAATAATAATAGTAACTGGAATGGTAATAATCATGGCTCGAGACATCGAGATAAATAGTTACTATAGAGGACGACGAGATAATTCTAACAATTATACTCGGAATCGATCTCCATTCTCGGGGATCATCTCATTACAACCATAATATAGTGGCGGCAGTTACAAATAAGACTACTACCCCTATAGCTCAGGTCCCACTTGAAAATAATACAACACAGTCTTCTGCTGCATGTTTTGCTATTAATTATAATGTGGCAAATAGTTGCCAACAATGCAATCTTATTTTTCAGAAGGCGAAAGAAACAGTGCTTAACTGCGGACATATTACACCAGAGGTAGGTCTTGCAGTCAACGATGGAACAGGCCTACTAATTTTTAACAGGGGATTAGTTAATGGATCCGTCGTCTCAGTGCTGAGGGATTCAGGATCCACAACGATTGGTGTACGACAGTCGCTGGTACATCCTAGCTGTGCAACGGGGGAATATGTCCGTTGCATGACTTTTGGGGGAACTATTGAGTTTTACCCCACAGCTATTATTCATGTTAGAACACCTTTTTTTCACAGGGAAAATGTGTAAAAGTATGTATGCTTAAAAAGCCTATAGCTGATCTGATGGTTGGGCGTATACACGGCATTAAAGATTGTTCTCCAGATGAGATTATAGAATGGGAGATACATAACCTATGCACTGGAAACGCCGTGACGACTAGAGCGCAGACTCAACTCATGGAGAAAGTTGATGATAATAAAATGGATGCAGACAACCAAGAGGAATTTGTAGTCAATTCACCTATTGACAGGGAAACATTTGCACCCAAACAAAAAGAGGATAAATCTTTAAAAAACTTTTTTAAGCTGGTTGAAAAAGCTGACAATCTATCCTCAGGTAATAATAACAAACATTGGTTTGTTATTAAAAATGACATATTGATTAGATGTTTTAATGACAAATCACAAATGAAACAACAAGTTATGGTCCCATATACTTTTAGACGGTACATTCTTCAACATGCACATGACTCACATTGTGCTGGACATATGGGATATACTCGAACACGATCTCGAGTACTGTCTTCATTCTTTTGGCCAGGAGTGTCAAGAGATATTTCGCAGTATGTACGTTCCTGTACTACATGCCAAGAAGTGAAAGCACGTGGAGCTTTTGACACGGCGCCTATTCAGGCTTGCGATATCTCAGTAAGACCGTTTGACAAGATGGCCATAGATATTATTGGTCCATTGCTACCATCGGCCAGAGGACATAGATTCGTCCTTATGTGCATTGATTTGTGCAGACGATGGCCAGAAGCTATCCCATTAAAGACCACCACTAACACAGATGTAGCTGATGCACTACATCTCATCTTTTCTAGAATAGGGTTTCCTAGAAAACTTTTATCAGACCATGGGTCACAGTTTATATCTGACACCATGAAGGAAGTCATGAAAACTTGGAACATTGATAGAAATTTAAGTAGTATTTATCATCCGATGAGTAATGGTGCGGTTGAAAGACTTAACCGTACACTTAAACAACTACTACATAAGGTTACTGCTAAGCACCCTCAAGACTGGGACAGAGCACTCCCCAGCTGTTCTATTTGCTTATCGGGAGGTAACCGCATGAACAAACTGGACTTGGCTTCTCTCCCTTTGAATTAGTTTTTGGTGGTGCTCCCCCAAGAGGTCCTATGGGACTAATAAAAGACTTATTATTAATTGACGCGGAGATGACTCAGGACACTCAGTCCAGTCATCTTACGAGTACGTGATTAATCTTCTTCGGAAGAACATTATTGAGTCTTGCCAGTTGGCAACAGCTTCTTCTGAGGCTGCAAAAGCTAAGGCTCGATCTCTACAAAATAGGTCTCGACGATTACGCCAATTATTCCCAGGCGACGAGGCTTATGTGTTACTTCCTCACAATAACAATAAATTATTGATATCTTGGAATGGTCCTTACAAAGTCATTGATAAAAAATTTCCCGACGTTGATTTACGTCTTAGATATCAAGGGACACAAAAAGATATTTCATATATTAACATGCTCTCAAAGCAATTTCATACACGTCCTGAACACTTACAGTCAATTTTTCATGAACTAGAATGACAACACAGTATCTACTTGTTATTATTTCTAACTTATCTGTCATCCAGGAAGAAGAATCTTCTTTTCCTGAGGTACAGTTACCGTTACCTGTACCAGTAGTTCAACCTACTGAATCTTGGCGGGATGTAACCATCTCTTCAACGGTTACACCGCGCAACAGCGTCTACAGATTGCTAATCTAATTACAATCTTATCCAGATGTGTTGACCGACGTCCCGGGTCGCACATCGGCTATCAGTCATGACATTACTCTCAATGATGATACACCTATTCGTGTACATCCCTATTCTGTTCCTTTACATTTCCTTGCTAAAACTACTAAGGAACTTGAACAGATGTTGTCTCTGGGAATCATTGAGACTATTAATTCGCCATTCTCTTCTCCATTAGTGATTGTCCGGAAGAAGTACAATAACATAATTTGTATGTGTTGATTATAGAAAATTAAATGCTAAGACTATAGTTGACAGCGAACCACATCCACTTATCGACGACTTACTGCCACGTCTATCCAACGCAACTATATTTAGTAAGATAGACTTAACTAAAGGTTAGCTCTGGCAGATACCACTGACCGAAAAGGCTAATTACTACACCGCATTTTCCACTCCACACAAGGTCTATACCAGTGGAATATGTTATTGATGCCCTTTTGGGCTTGTTAATGCGCCAGCTACCTTCATTCGCCTGATGCGACAATATTTATCAGGTAGACCAGACGTTATTACATATATTGACGACATATGCTTGTTTAGTTCGTCGTTTGAGGAACATGTTTCGGGACTTAGATATGTTTTCGACACTCTAAGGAATTATCATCTAACTGCTAAACCTACAAAGGTGCAAATCGCGTGTAATGAGATAACCTTTTTGGGACAATATCCATTCTCGGGATAGACTCCGAACGTTACCAGTACTGGTACAGTCTCAACTTTAAAATTCTAAACATAGCAGTTCCTCTCAGAATACGAAGAAAGACTAGAAACAGGTCAGGAGTTTGTTAGGACTTGTTCAATATTACAGTAGATTCATACCAAACTTGTCATCCATCACGGCTGTATTGTGTCTTCATTGTTAAAAAAAAAAGACATGCCGTGAAACTGGTACTTGAAGGTTATGACATGGGACTGGTACATGCAATGAAAACTTTCAACAAAATTATAAATTCTGCTCTTCTCGCATGAACCACCAATTTTTAAGACTTTCCCGATCGCTTCCAAAAGATTCATTTCTTACTTACGAACAGATGCTAGTAACTACTGGCCAATAATTGTGGTGCATACACTAACCCTGCTCCAGAACCCATATACGTTCATCCAGCAATTCTACATTAACTTTTATTATACATTTCAATGAAAGCTAAAGCCTGGACGAAAAACATGGAATTATTCAACGCAGTTGGACAAGGCTTATAACCATTCAACCATATGGCAATTAAAATCAACAAACCATTTTGATTGTTTGTCAGGTCATGATCGAGCCGGCCCTGGTCATTTTCTCCTTGAACATCAAGGGAGGCAAAAACACTAAACTCTGTAGATACCATAGCGCACGATCTAATCACCATTTAAACATTTTCCAAAAACCTGCTAAAAAAGTTGCCCTTAAACCTTATGCAAATTTTCCATGTGATCAATGGACACCTCAAAAGGGGTACTACCGAACTGGAGGCTATATTGGTCATGGGTCCCGTGAAAAGTTTCCTGCGTGTTGGATCTGTTCATATTAAAACCTGTTATCTTCTCCATCTCAGCAAAGATACAATAGCCAGTACAATGGCCAGGTTCCATCGGGTTCCCTGTGACGTTTGTCTTCGGTCGATGATATACACCAAACTTGACGACTATTCCTGTGCCACAAATACCAAAACTTTGACAAAACCAGATTGCGACACACATATTCATTCATTGACAATCACACGAAAATTATTCCAGAAAAATAAATCGATCCGAGATTAACATTCATGCTTTCACAAAAAACATAACATACTTGGACTATGCTGGTGAAAAAAGAACTATCATCTATAAAACATTGAAACGTTGAATCGACTAACACTAAATACGACAGGTTAGATGATAGGATCCAAGTAGTCATCAATGCAATCTTACTAACTACTATTGAAACACTCAACACTTCCTCATAAGTGTTGCTGGAACACTATTTTTAAATCAACTGAATGAATGGTAAGAACAATACGAAACCAATAGGCTTCTTAATCTGAATACAAATTTATGATCTTTACAACGTAATTGACTGTAATATTTTCCATTACGCTACGATTTGAAATGATATAACAATAGACATAATTGGAAAACAAATCAACCATAAACAGCCCTCAAGACGACAACTCTTACGAACGTAGAATTAACCATCTCAGGTATTGAACCACACGAATCTATAGATGCACCACTAAATTCACCTGAACCATTTCTAGTACTTACTATGCTAAATAAGAGACATGACACCTGCCTAAAAAGAATTTCATCAACAACCTCAACTGGACTAACACTAGGTACTCACACAATCCGCTTGAACTAAACAATTTTTGCCCTAAAAGAATTATAATCTGTAACGTTCTTACTCTCCTTTACAATTCAAATCATAGTTTTACTAAATGCATCATTGGAAACATTTTTCTATTCACCAACACCCAGAACAAAAAAAAATTACAGCTATTATTTAATTGGTTGAGAACTCATGTTATATCTTCTTCAAACAGTAAACAGGACATGCAACATTCGACTTATACACAGATTTTTTTGGTTTGGATTCTTAACTTCATCATATTTAGAATTCCTGAAATTCATTCCAGATAGTGAAATTTGTTGGTTGGTGGCCTTTACAAATTATTGAATGGATGTAGACCTTGGATCATTAGAAAACAACAATTTTAAGTATAACAATGCCAATTGAAAGATAAAGAATCCCACAAATCTTAAGTTTTAGACAAAAAAAAATCTTCTTAAGTTAGCCGAACCAAATTCCTAACAACGTTTATTAACCTACAGAAATTTCTGGAGTTTCTGAGATATAACCTTAATAATTTAACTCTTAGTTTAATTAATTAATTTAATGTTAATTAGTCAAATTAATTCCTATATGACATACCAATACGACAGACCTTACTTTAATTTAATTCTATCATTCACTATTAACATTGGACATTTTATTTAGTTGATATACTAATATGTATAATTGATATATAATGTGATTTATGTTAGATGACTATGACAAATAGTTAGTTGACATGACCGCAACACGGTTCTACTCAGAACATCGTCGGCCATATGTCACAATTGTGTTAAATTTTTTGAAAAATTGTTAGGTCGGATAGATCTTGAAAAAAAATCTATCGATTTTTTTTCCCCGGTGTACAGGGAATTGTTACGGTATATGATATTAACGCCGTCTGCTAAAGGTTATCAGACGTGCAATTGTAAAGGTTAAGGCATTTAATATATTGCGATAGATGTTTCAATTACTGAACGCTCCATACACGATCGATCATGACGTGTATAGCGTTGTTTAGGACACAGTCGGTAACTAAGAAACGCTACCCTTTGTTACTTGACCGCCAAGCTGAATAGCTGCGTTTTTTCTAACCTTCCAATTCAATGGCATAATATAGCCATTTATATGTGCATTTTTTGATGGACCAGGGTCAGTCCTAGAACTCTATATGAGAGGAAAGTTTATGGAGGTTAGTAATTAACTAGAATCCTCAGAAGGATGAGAATAATCGTCAAATTCATATGAAATATTCAGACTCGCAGTCTCACTGTCGGCAGGTAGCCATGTCTATCTGCTCGTGCATATAGCTGTGATGTTCTGACGACAATACTGCATGGTATCCTTAAACGGACATTGACACATAACCAGCAGTCTACGTTGTTGATTAATTTATGCATGACTTATATGGACTTATGCTCTACTCCTATTGAAATGATCATCCTATATGTACAACTGTGAATTAAATGTATGGACTCAATGAAATGACTTATCAAATCAATCGTATTCCAAGGTTCAAGTATTGTTTGGAATCTTCCACCCCCGCATTCGCTTAATCTTCCATCGAAGGCACGATGCAATATCACTGAATGAAAAAACTAACATATCAAAGAAAAAACAATGGCCAGAAATTTATAATTGTTTTATTCATATCACATGGAACATTGTTCAGAGCAAACCACCTTGCAACAGTAGGCAGGACTATATTCTTGTTATGCCGCTCTAGCGGAAGTATGAGTTGTCTTGACAAGTCGTGATGAGTTCCGAGGTACCGTTTACAATGGCGGTTACGCATTTTCCAGGGCTGGTACATTCTTCAATAAAAATGATTTATGAAGTGGTTTTCTTCTGTAGGAGATTGTGTCTCTACTAGAGTTTGTGTTAGAGACTCTCCTAATGTACGGTACCATGTATGATTCGGACTCCAGGTAATTCCAGACCCTATTTTTGATGATCTCATGTCGGTTAGACCTAGCTGGAATTTTGTGCTTCGCAACGCTAGGGTCACGTTTGTATCGACGAAGATGACGGGCTTCCATATAGCAGTTATGTCTACGTGAAGTAACTGGATTACTGTAGAACTGTTTGGAGGAACTTTAAGAAATTATTCTTATACATTTCAAATTAACTTTGGCTTAGATATACCCTCCTGTGAGTGAGTGAGCGACAACTCAGGAAGGCGGCCATGTTACATTCCTGTCATCGTATTTTTGAATCACTGTCCAAAGAACGGGGCATGTATCTTACTATTCGGACAGTGGCAAGGAGATCTCAATTTTGATAGAAACCCCTTCCATGGTTTCATAATATGATATAAACTATGAACATAAAGCAACTTTAGTTACTTACCGATCCGCCTTCACTGACGCGCTTAGTCAGATAGGGGATGCGGCCATTATGTATCATGACATTGGAAGCTATTGATGTACTACCCATTATTTATGAATGTGTCATGACTTGGGATCTACTATGTATGCCTGCAAATTGATGTCTCAACCTGTACCCATGATTTACTCGTTATGTCCCAGTGTGTGCGTCTAAATAAACTGTGTAAACAAAGATTCCAGCAGTCTGCATTGGTGCCTTGTAGACACTTCTACTCCATATCTACACCATCCTGCGTCGGTTGAATTGACCAAGTTTAGGGCCTGCTTCCCCTGGAGCCTTAGAGGGAAACTACTGCTTACAGCTGCCTTTGCCTTCCCTAACTCAGGACTAGGGTGAGTTACCCATTTACAGCTGGGTAGACTGGAGCATGCCTGATCTCAACAACTCTGTACACTACAATGGACATATACAGTAGTGACACCACAAACAACATGTTACAGTGATTGATAGTGGAGCTTTACAGAATGACCACTTTACACAGCACCTTACAGTGGTGGCCAGATCCCTGGGTCCAGCCTACGCAGTTTTGTTGTGTTGAGAATCACATTTTACAGTTGCAAGAACATTTGTTTGACCACATCAACACCAGTAGGACAGCTATACAATCAATGTCAGCTTGACCTGTTCTGACAAGTGTAGCAATATCTGGGTCAGCACTTGTTGACATTTGGCACAGTACAGTCAGGATTCTAAACTAGTGATTGTTTATCCTGCTGAAATAGAAGAGCAATGTTGAACTTAAAGTGCAAATTTCATCGTTGGATCTTCTTATGTGCTCAAAAAAATTGAACAGTGTAACAATTAGAAAGCAAATCTATTACTCAATAAAGTGGTAGTCTAATTTGTTAAAACTGAGCATACAGTACAATACATTACAACTGCAACACATTTCATTATATGATACACACATTGATGATTTATATGTATTTATGTTTATATATTATTTGTTTATATGTGTGATTGTTATGTGTTTGCGGGCCTGGATGGGAGGTGACTAGAACAGGAAATACCAAGTGATATTGGTCTTGTTCTGGCGTTCTTTAGGGAGCAATTTCTTAATTGAAATTTGCATGTAACATAGTTTGCAAATATTTGGTTAGTTGTGACGACTGTTTCATATTTGTATTTGTAACATTTTTCTGTTCTTTATTTTTGTTTGATTTGTTTGTATAATTGTAGGTCTCATCTTTCCTTTCATTTCAGTTCTTTACACCCTTATGTTTATACACTGTGGCGTTATTTGTCTTGTTATCTTATTGCAGTTATCATCACGGTTTCTGTGATCATTTTTTTCATTTCTCCTATTTAATTTAATTTGATCTCTGCAAATGTTTTCAGATTGTCTTTTCTTGTTTGTCCTTTGTAATGTCTTTAGTTGACATATGACATAGGAGGTATAGTTGAATACACTTATATTATAGTACAGATCAGTACTTTATGATTATTATTGTTATAAAACAAAGTGTACAAGACCTTTGTAAGGCTTGTCTCCCAAAGTGATTGGTATAGGAAATATTATTTTCCACAGGTATTCAAGTGATCATTGATTACATTAAGGTATACAAGACCTTTGTAAGGCTTGTCTCCCACAGTATTTGAGATATACAGTTATTGTTTCCCACAGGTACTCAAGTTATCATTGGTTATTATAAACAAAATAACCATACAGGTTTTTTCACTAAGACTAAGTCTATGATATAGACTTGTCTCCCATTAAAGTGGGATAAGGTAATTTGTTTAATTTTTCAGGTTACTGATCTCACATTATCAGACATGATGGATGTTGTACATCATTTTCTTCAGGAAGGAAGAAAAAAATTACATTTATTTGGTGAAGACTGTGAGGATTATGCCACAGAGCATTTCCTACTTCAGGCGAGTGATGATCTTAGAGAATATGCTAGGTATAATTATAAAAACGGCTATTCAACAGAGAAAGCAGTGAGACTTTCTAAGTTTATATCTACTGTTTTTTGCAAGGAAGCTGAACTTACGACTCAAGGCAGTAATATTGTTACTTTGAAAAAAAACCATAAATGAGCTTCAGGGTAAAAATAAAGCTCTTACTGATGAGCTACAACAGTTGAAAATGCAGAATGAGAAGAAGTTCTCAGAAATGGATTTTGAGAATACTATATTGAAGAGTAAAGTGACGGGATTGATAGCGGATAATAAGAAATTTGGTGAATTCTCTCTTAGACAGAAAAAAGAGTTAGAAGATGAAGTTACCTCATTAAAACAGATGATGGATAATCAGGTAGATAAGGTGAACTCTTCTACGCTTGATTTAAAACTACTTTGGAAGATTATAGAAACATTAGCTCTTCCTAGTGAGAATAAATTGAGACAATCTCAACTGGAAAAGGAGAAAAAAAAGTTAGAAGTTGAAGTCAGCTTAATGAAGAACAATCATCTTGATAAAGAACAGTCTCTTAATAGTGAGCTAAAGCAAGTCAAAATGGACTGTGAGATGTTAAAAATTAATGCCCAAGAACGGGAAAAGTCCTATAATAAAACACTTCTTGGTCTCTTGCATGATAATAGTAATCTCGAGAGCCAACTTAAAGAAAAAAATGCAATATTCCCTGAGAAGGATATGGTTGTTCCTGGAGAGACTGAAGCTAGAAGACATAAAGATGACTTACATAAAGCAAACTTAGAACTTGCTAGTGCGCAAGAAATGTGTCGCAAAGTACAACTTCAGGCCGGACAAGACAAGAAGTCTTATGAAGAAACAATTCTGGAGTTGACACAGTTAAGAGCGATGAAGGAAAACGATAAGAAGGTTGATGAACTTAGTCATCATAGTGCTATGGAAGCACTGAAACTTGAACTTGTTCAAGAAAAGGCTAAGGTTTTAGAGACTACATTTCAGATGACAATATTGAAAAAGGATCTTAAAGATAGTATTGCTAGA